>JACEVL010000122.1:0-177500 GCA_020284085.1 Aporrectodea caliginosa | reverse complement strand
TGACAGTCGCTGAAGCACTTGCTCATCCATGGCTAAACGTTGGTATTGTATTGTATTCAGGCACGTAGCGAGACTTAAATTCAAGAGGAGGCAACTTCACAGACCATTGTCAAAATCCTGGTCATTGGGGTCATTATAGTCAATCGAAGTTCCAGTATATAGAAAAAGCACGAGGAGGCAACTGCAACTGCCTCCTCGTGCCTCAATGTAGCTACGCCTATGATTGTATTGTACCTATCAATTTATACATGGTAGATAATTATTGTCACACTCAGTGGTTAATTTCAGCCGGATCTCGCCGGATCTGAGATTCGGCACCCTAGGATTTGACATCCGCCATCTAAACTATGAGATCCGATACCTAAAAGAGAAAGCCCGTCACCTAAATGTGCTTTTGTCAAAATAATCGACCAAATGATTGTTGTTTCATACATTTTGTGTATTATCCGAATAGAGAATAGGGAGTAGGCCTATTGATCGGTTATAGATTCGTCAGATAGGCTTTGGATTTGCAAAAATTCGGAGATCCGCCGTCTGTGGATGAGCAATTTAACCACTGGTCACACTATAGACACATTACAAATAGCAAAGAGAATAATGATCCTGAAGTTGCAAACATGAGTCACCATCACGTTCTATCTGTAAATAGAATCATTACTGTAAATGTAATTGTACACGTTTTCATATAGCCTCAATGACCCTGCTCATTTTCAATGAAGTGATCGGGTGAGATCCTTCACCACCGCTGCCCGTTTGAATGGGCGCCACGCCATTTAAGGTCTCCCGTGCAAGGACCGTGCTAGCCCGAGATTCATATCTCTTAAATGAGTCAACATCGGGAGAACTGCACACTTAGAGGTCTTGTGATGTAGGGCCTACGCTCTAAGTCTCTAACCAATGGAGCTAAATTGGCCAGTACCGTAGACTGAGTTGCAATAAATACCACACAAGTCACTTCTCTCAGCTAACGGTCATAGTCTTGTCTGCTAACAAAAATCATTAATGTGGATATAATTTCAGTGAATGCTACAATTCCAAATGCTAATAATATACAAGCACCCGGCACTAAATAAAGGTAGCTATAAACATGTAGCAAAAAAGGAATCAGAGAAAATCTTAGCAAATGTCTAAGGTTTTCCTAATGAAATGGTTTAATTTGTTTAATATGACTGTGTCGTGATGTGACAGGGAGAGGGGGAGTCAAAGCTGCTTCCCGTGTCTCTACCAACTGACAGCATCAGCCGGATGCTGGAAAGACAGAAGTGGAGGGTGAGTCTTTCACAATACCGTAGCAAGGGGTTATATTTTATCTAATGCATGTACACCAAAGTGAGGATAGGCATGCAGTTGGTTCAATAAAGAATATACTTACTTATTTACTTATGTCGTGTCGGTAAGTTTGAACTTGATATTCAGAATGAAGTATGAAGTGGTCATTACATGAAGCCCGTCAGCCGGCTCAGACCCGCAATCATGGTATTAGTTAGCAGTTACAGACCTGGCTTGCTATCGAATAGATCACTGTCACACATTCTCAAATTGGCTATAATATTTACTGTGTTTTTGTTGTGGATACTTTACTGAAAGGCTATAATACGATTGTGGGGCGCGGTGGTGTAGAGGTATGTTCGGTGTCTTCCAGCCGGAGGGTTGCGGGTTCGAATCCACCTCAAGCTGCCGCGTAGGAACCCTGGGCAAGTCTTTCACTCGCAATTGCACATGCGCTTCGGCGTGAAACTCCGATTCAGTGTCCGCGCTGCAGTCGGGAGCGCCTCTGAGTAGAAATCTTGTCGGGGCGCTATAACAAGTGATCATACATACATACAATCATACATACATACATATACTCCGGCATCTGCCATAATATTATGTGTACTCTGCAGCGCCGATCTTTTTCAACAACATGGAATGAACTTCCTTTAACGACACTCCACCTCCCTTACTCTACCTGCTCTCAGTTCCCTCCAATGATTAAGACTGCCTTCTTCCGCTTGGCCTGGGTCGGGAGCGCCTCTGAGTAGGAATCTGGAAGGGGCGCTTATATAAATTCTGATTGATTGATTGATTGATGTGACATTTTTACTTGGTTACAGACGGCCCACCAGAACAAGTTGCCAGTTGGTTGCTTGGCTCAGGAGGGTGCCATATTCATGAAGCTGTCACAAGAAGGCATCGCCATGGAACGCGAACTCATCATGGGTACAATACCAGTCAGAACTCAGACAGGAGAAACACCCTGACGTTATCTGCATCCAATGAACCTGGAAAGGACTTGGTTATCCTCTAGGCCAAGTTAGTGGAAATGCAGCACCTGAACTGCCTAGACTTCAAGGTGGCTTGGTTACTCGGATGGCTTTTGTGAAGTGTCGAGTTTACCTACAATAGACACCTCGAATAAGATGCGTGGATCTTCTATAAATAAACGTGGAAATCGCTGTTGAAATTGGGTTGTCATGAAGCTATATGGGCGCTGTAGAAATTTTGAGATTACGATTACTATTATAAAGTAGGCCTACACGCAGGAAAAACTTTTTCCCAGTCATCCAAAAGACGTTGCAGAAACCTCAAAAAACCTTGAAACGAATATTGTATGGACACTGTGTAAATAAACTTTCTACGAATATTAATACCTAGTTTGAGATTCTACATTCTTGCTCAGCAATGAATGCGTCGTTAAGGAAACATAGACATTTTCTGAATTGTGAGAGCTATACCAGCTGCTAGCCTATACTTGGTCCGATTATTTAGCTTTGTACGTAACGACGAACACCATGTACTCCAACGGCTCTTCCCACCACCTCGTCCCTCTTGTGGACATGTACTCCATCCGGGCCCATGGCTTCTCTCTACCGGACTAGGACAAC
Organism: Aporrectodea caliginosa; assembly: GCA_020284085.1. Taxonomy (NCBI): domain Eukaryota; kingdom Metazoa; phylum Annelida; class Clitellata; order Crassiclitellata; family Lumbricidae; genus Aporrectodea; species Aporrectodea caliginosa. The sequence goes on along the minus strand of JACEVL010000122.1, from coordinate 174,636 downwards.
CGCAATTTCATTTCTAAAGTATTGTACAGAAGCATATTCTGAATAAATCACTCAAAATTAAATTAAGCTCATAATAAGAGCAATTCGTAAGTTTGTTTGAAAGAAACATAAACTTAAGACTAGATAAAACCTCAGACTAGAAAGCGTAAAGGGGCGCTATATAAATTCCAACTGATTCTTCTTAAAATGTCAAGATGTACATGTAAATATCCTTCCACCCAAAAGATGTCATTAAACGCTGGACACTATTGTTCGAAATATAAAGTAGCATTTTAAACACCTTTATAAAAGGCTATGATTGCTATATATAATAGCGATTTAAGCGGTGGATAATTGGTAATTGGAGTCTCTTATTAAATTGAGAATTGTCAGAATCGAAAGCTGTAGAAGAATAATAATGAAAATTAGAGATGAGACACCTCAGCTCAGATGAGTGGTTCCTCTACAATAATCAACAGAAATTGAGTCCGTAGATACTTATTGCGGGCGCTGTAACAGTAGAGAAAATAAATTATCGAGATTGCGGTAACAATACGAGCAGAAAAAAAGTTGCTCTCTCGCACCCACAAATATCATATAGCTATCCAAAAGACCTCGTTGGGCATTACACTTCCACAGTCCTGTAGCCTATCACACCAGATGTGATTTCCGCAACTGCCTGATCTGATATGGCCGATTGATCTGAAGATTCGCCCACAGTTCAAGAAAAAATGCACTACATTGACGTTTTTCCACAGAATTTCACATATTAAAATATTACCGCCGGTAGAGGGCAGAAGACACAAAGCAAAATCAAAAATATTTTGCACACAACTTACTCTAACATAATGGCAATTTTTCATCACTATTGGAAAACGTTTGCTCAAAAATATTTTTTTTCACTCCACCCTAGTATCCAGTCCTTTGTATCATATGGGTCCCTGGATCATCGGGGAAACAATTCCAAACAAAGAGGGAAAGGTATAAAGTCTGGTTCTTGTGCGAGTGATACGCTCGATTTCTTTTAAGATGTGTGTAAGTGATTTGTGCAATGTTGAAATTACGCGGGAACAACCAGCAAATATAAGCGGCGGTAAATTATTATTATTAACCCGACACATAATAAACAAATATGCAGCTTCTAAATAGTTCATACGACAATATACAGACAATATAAAAAGTGGTTTGACTTAATTTGTATACCACAGGCAATTCCGATAGTTTTTTAAAGCGCTGAGTTAGTCAACATAAGGATAAGGATAACATAAGGATCCTGAGTGGCCGAGTGGGTTGGTGCCCGCTCGTCACGCCGGCCCCCCGGGTTCGCTTCCCGGTCGGGTCGGCTTATCAGAGATTAATTTCTCGGATCTTTACTGCGGGGTGGCTCGGTCGCATTATAAACGTGGAGTACAATACAACACACAACACAACACAACATACTGGGGCGCGGTGGTTTGGGGTATGTTCGGTGCCTTGCAGCTGGAGGGTTGCGGGTTCGAATCCACCTCAAAAGTCGCTGCGTAGGGACCCTGGGCAAGTCCTTCACTCGCAATTGCTCATGCGCCTCGGCGTTAAACTCCGACTACAGCAGTAGTCGGGAGCGCCTCTGAATGGGAAATCTGGTAGGGGCGCTATAACAGGTGTTCAAATACAATACAATACAATACAATACAACAATAGACACTTTTAATAAGACGCATCCCTCTTCTCAAATAAGCTTCAATCGCTGCAGAAATTGTCTCTTGTTGAATGTAAAAATTTCGATATTACGATTACGATACGTGCGGGAAAAAGATGTTCTCCCAAATTTTTAAAGCCATCCAAAAGCACCTCGTAACTCCGTCACTATTCTTTGCGTGTGGCAGTGCCAGTCCCAACCCCGGAGTAAAAGGAGGGCGACTCTGTTTATCTTGGTCTCATGTATTACATCAACTACTGCCTCCCGTGAAAACTGTTTCATACTCGCTACGCCCCAGAACCCACAATAGAATAATACCTAAGGTAAACACTCTATCTCGTAAAACATTTGTCACACGGATGCTTTATACTTAATTTTTTTTATATATTTTGATGATCTTTGTACACCAAAGTGCGGTTAGCAGTTGGTTTTTCAATAAAGGATATACTTACTTACTTATATATAGTCGTCATTTTCCTCAGTCGTAAGTCGATGAAATTGTAGAAAGTTCGACGTTAACGTGAGCCTCAAGAACGTTTAATCGTTAAACACTGGTGACTAATCTACAGGCTTTTAACTGCGTAATTTAATTCCCGGTTAAGTCGATCTAACTGCGCACATCTTTCCTGTTTTCATCAGCATGGTCGGCCCTTCTCCGCATTATTTGCTACGCGATTGATACCTCCTGACCTGTTTACATGACCTAGTTAAGTCTCACACTAGGTCAGTCTGAGTGCAAATGTCCTTTGTGTGTTTATGTCAACACGGTCAAAACTACTGCATATTAATGTCTACACAAAATTTAATGGGAAAGTGCTTGTGTTCTACATGCTTACCTGACCTTGTCTGCATGTTTTCCTGGCCTTCCGTGTTTTCCTGTCCTTATTAAGTTCCACCCTTGATTTTTGACCTTTGACCTTCAAATGACCTTTAAGTAACCCAAGGTCGTTTCAAGGTCAAAATGTAAAAATAAATGGAGAATTGCCATAACACCGAATCACCCAAATTAAACAATATTCTGTGTAATGGTCATTGTTCCTTGATGTTGACCTTTGATCTTCAAATGACCTTAGGTTCACCCAAGGTTATTTCAAGGTAAAGAGGTAAAAATTAAGGAACAATGACCATTACACAGAATCAATCAAATAAAACAACATTTGCCTTAGATATGGTCATTTTCTTTTGATTTTGACCTTCTGACCTTGAAATGACTTTGGATTATTTTAACCTTTAGGTACTGTCGGCTTGCCCTTATCGGCATGAGCAAATTGGTAAAAGAATAATTAATATGTAACAATATTTGTCTGAGCTATGGCTATTTTCTCTGATTTTCATCTCAAATTGACCTTTTTGACCTTAAAATAACCTTGGATCGCCTTACATTTAATATCCTTGTTTCTTTTCCCAGGTAGCCCTTATCTAGAAGAGAAACACAAGAAAGAATTAACTGATTTCAAGAACTATTGGCTGAGATCTGGCCTTTTTTCTCTGATTTTTGCTAGATTTCATTTTTTCTGACCTTGAAATGACCTTGAATTATCCTGAATTTAGCGTCAATATTTTCCCCAATATAGCTCTCGTCGAGACAAATAGAACAAAAAAGAGTTCATGCAAATCGGACTATTCGTTCATTTTTTGTTATACAAATTGTAAATTGAGAATAGACCCAAGTTCCAAGTCCCGAGCATGAGCGCCTACAGTCCTGTAATTTAAGTAGTCTATAATTAGGGTATATAAATTTAAATAAGATAAAGCCTCAGACTACAAGAGATCCTGAGTGGCCGAGTGGGCTGGTAGCCCGCTCGTCAAATTCGCTTCCCGGTCGGGTCGGTTTATCAGAGATTAATTTCTCGATCTGTACTGGGGTGGCTCGGTCGCAATTTAATCGTGGAGTACGAGGTTGTAATTCTGCCTCCGACACTAATCATCTTCGATATGAAAAAGTGTCGTTAAGCCGAAACAATTTAAAAGCCTCTGACTAGACATCGTGAAGGGCGCTATATAAATTTAAACTGATTCTTTCTCTTAAGACGTCGAGATGTAGACATCAAAATCCTTTCATCTGAAAGATGTAATTATTCTCAAACGCTGGATACTACTGCTCAGTTTATAATGTTGCATTTTAAACACCTTTAATAAACACTAAAATGTTCTATATATAAAAGTGTGATAGAAGCGTCAGATAGTGTTTTCTGAATTGAGAGTCGTCAGAATCGAAAGCTTTAGAAGAACAATAATTTATGAAAATTAGATATGGGAAAATAAAATTTTGAGCCGAAAGATCTCGTTAAAGTTTCGTGTAAAAACTGAGATTTGCTATAATACTCGTCAGTTGCGATTTAAGATAAAGCCTCCGAGGCTCAGACTAGAGATCCTAAGGAGGCTCTATATAAATTTCAACTGATTCTTCTTAAGAAGTCAAGATATAGACTACAGTTCAAAATATAAAGTTGCATTTTAAGCACCTTTAATAAAAGGCTACGATTCGCTATATCTATAATTGCGATTTAAGCGGTAGACAGTGCCAGTCCTAAGCCTGGATAAAGGAGGAGGGCATTGCGGTTACGGTAAGGTCGATATCAACGGACTTGGCATTCTCAAGATGTCGCTAAACACTAAATACTACTAATAATGTTATCATCTCTTTAGACACCTTTTAAATTGGTTTATGTAGCGCTATATAAATTCGTCATTTCACTCTCTATCTCAATAACTCCGCCACTGTTCGCTTTCTGACAGTGTCAGTCCCAAGCCTGGAGGAAGGAGGAGGGCGACTCTAATAATCTTTGTTATCACACAGTGTCGTTTAACTGAAACTACTACTCTCGATCTCAAGTGATTTATAAAATTGTGGCTTATAAGTTATACAAATCCTCGAGGTCAAAATTAACCCAAGAACGCTAAACACTGGCTTCCTTTTCCTCTCAGGTAATGAAGACGACGTCTTTGGCACATTTGTGCCATCAGACTCCAGTGTTTTGGTGAAACACAGAACCATTCGGACCTTCCGGGACCCACATTGATGTTCACAGAACACATACAATACAATACAAGTGTATTTGATACAATACCAAATACAGTTTTATTGTAATGCATCAAAGAAAATTGCATTTGATTCAATACAATACAACTGTATTTGATATTGCCCTCCTTCCAAAGATTGGTAACATCGATGGTGCTGAGCAATTGTGAGTGAAGGACTTTCTCACGGTCCCTACACAGTAATGGACCGCCTCAGTGGAGGCTCGAACCCGTACTCTCTGCGTTAAAAGCCAATATTATTGTTCACCACACCCCGCCTAAAAACAACTATGAAGATTGGGTTGTTCAGCATTCAAGGTTCACATGGGCAAATATAATTCTTTCAAAATTGGTGACACCAAAGCATTGCAACTTGTACAAACAGGAAGCCATATAGTTCACATGGAAATTTTTTATAGCCGCAATGCCTTTGAGACTATAGACGCTTTAAAAAGGCATGCCAACTGTTCTGTAAAGTTTTATGCCAAGTACAGCAGACTCTATTATTATTAGTGTTATTAAGAACCAACGTTGGAAATCTAGACCTTCTTTCCCTTCCTCTTCCTTTCTCTTTTAATTATATTATTATTATTATTATTATTAGACGGTCATTTAGAGCGCATCTAAACAAAATAGAAAACTTGCACAAAAGCGCGTTACAAAAAAAATCAAACATTGTTAATTTTAAACAAATAATTTTTAAGGTTAGTTTCGAAAATCGATGATGTTCAGGATTTGCGGGTAAGTCCGGGAGTTTGTTCCATTCAGCCGGGCTGGCTAGCGCAAATGCCTTGTTGCCAAGTTTTTTTGAGTGATCGTATCTCTTCTTCCTCTTCTCTCTTCCTCTTCCTCTTCCTCTTCCTCTTCCTCTTCCTCTTCCTCTTCCTCTTCCTCTTCCTCTTCCTCTTCCTCTTCCTCTTCCTCTTCCTCTTCCTCTTCTCTTCCTCTTCCTCTTCCTCTTCCTCTTCCTCTTCCTCTTTCCTTCCTCTTCCTCTTCCTCTTCCTCTTCCTCTTCCTCTTCCTCTTCCTCTTCCTCTTCCTCTTCCTCTTCCTCTTCCTCTTCCTCTTCCTCTTCCTCTTCCTCTTCCTCTTCCTCTTCCTCTTCCTCTTCCTCTTCCTTCCTCTTCCTCTTCCTCTTCCTCTTCCTCTTCCTCTTCCTACTTCTTAAAGCAAAAAATGGTCGTAAAAATCCTTGCAGCCGAAAGACGCCGGATGCTACTGTTCGAAATATTAAGTTACATTTAAACACCTTTAGTAAGGGACTCAGATCTGCTATATATTCGTCATTTGCAATGTAAGGGGTAGGTCGGCTATCTTCTCTGAAGGATTAAAATAAGCAATGAGAACTATAAAGATTAGAGATGAAAATATTTTTAAACTAATAAAAATTAAAACACATGTAAATATTTTATTTGAATATTACCTGGCAGTGCCAGTCCCACCCTTGGGAAAAGGAGGACGACGCTAGTCATCTTTATGATGACTCAGCGTTCTAACAAGCCTACAAGCTAAGCGCAGGGCACCAGCTTATTTACGAGCACTGCGTCGAGTCAGACGTATTGTCCGGAGAGTTATCAGACGCAGATCCAGTCTACAAACTAATGACTGCCGTAAGATGTCGTTAAGCACTGTAATGTATTACATAAACTGCTTCGACACCTTTAATAAGATAACTGAATTTTATATAAGAACAATTCATATCGCGCGGATTTGAAGTACATGTTGAATACGATAAATGTCGCTAAACACTGTAAAGCATTACTTGAACTATACTTGACACCTTTTATATGATCCCTTATGTTGATATAAGTTAAAACAATAATCATGTCACATACAATTATTGTTTTAACTTATATCAAATCTTTCCCGCTGGTTTGCTGTTATATATATATATATATATATATATATATATATATATATATATATATATATATATATATATATATATATATATATATATATATATATATATATATATATATATATAAATGAATTTCAGAATGGCAACGTTTTAAAAGGTGTATGTTTTCCGAAACGGCCAGTGTGTACACCGTCCGTTTTGTGTTCTGCCACGACCGTTGATCATATCTATAGTAAAACTGAATTGAATATATATAGAATTCTATTCTTTGCAACTGTCGTAATCGTAATCGTAAGCTCCAAACTTCTAAAGAGCCACTCGAAAGACAAGCGTAGAGCACCAGCTTAATCACGAGCGTAGTCACGATGCTAATCACCTTCGTAATGACACAGCGTCGTTAAATAGTAATTAATCAAATCGATCGCCACAAGAAGCAACCAGTGATATTTTACTTCTCAAAATAATTCCTAATTCAGTTTTAATTTAGTTCTGTGTCCTTGAATTTTACTTCTAATTCTAATTTTACTTCACAAATAATTTTACTTATTATTCCTATTTTAGTTCTCAATTAATTTTACTTCTTATTTTAGTTTTCCAAATAATTATTAATTTCAGTGCAGTAAAAAATATTTTAACATTACTACATACATGTATAAGATATCTTTGTTCAATTTCAATAACGCTCTCATTTCCAGAGATTTTATCATGCGATTTCTTTGTCCATCAGTCAAGATTCCACATACAGGAAAAATTCTTTCCACAAAGGCCTGTGAGGCTGGAGCTGACAAAAAGATCCTCTGCAATGGTGTAATTTTGCTGTACGAAGTTTGCCTTTCCTTCCAGAAAGCAAGAAGATTTCTAGTATCATTCTCCCTTATGTCTGCCAAATAACGATCCATCTGAGTTGTTATAGTCTTGGTTGCTGCTGCTGGACAATGTTGATGTTGTTTGTGACTTTAGTTTTATGCTGAGAAATTTCTGCAGTGCAGGTGAAACTGCGCATTTACGTTGACAAGCAATCTCCTATTTTTGGGACCTTCAGCGACCCTTTGCTTTACTTCAAACAGTTTTTGTTCTTTCTCGATATAAGTTTGGTGCGCTTCTTTATGCAAGCGTAGCATATGAGCAACCATATTGCTTGTGTTCTTCCCAGCAAGCGCTGTCCCACAAATTCCGTCTTTCTTACCATGTACTTGGCATGTAGATCGGCCTGTACTTTCGTCGAAATGGAAAACTCCCAAACCGGGCTATCTCGCTTTCTTCCGGCCAACATTCTCGATAAACTCCTACTTAAGCAATTTAATGCGATATAAAATTAATGTCGTACGCAACTGAGGTTTTTATTAGGTTGATAGTATATTGCACAGAGAATGGTATGCGCAGCACCTTCATCTCAACAGGAGATTTTCTATGGTTTATATGTTTGGTTCGCATGCGATTTACTCGCCTTCAACTCAACTTAAGAAGTAAAATGATTTTACTTCTGAAAATAATTCTTAATTTCATTCACAATTTTAGTTCTACAAATAATTCATAATTTAATTCCTAATTTAGTTTTTGAAGCCAAAATAATTCCTACTTTTACTTCTAATTTTCGTTAACGAAATCCTTTATTTTTACTTCTAATTTTAGTTTTCGTTAACGAAAATATCACTGGAAGCAACAAATATAACTTATAGAAAGTCGACGGCAACGGCCTTGGTATTCCCGTAAGATGTCATCATCACATATTCGTTTATCAGAAGAAAAATCAAGTTGACACCGCCGCAACTTAAACATCGCTGAACACTGCATTCTACAACATCAAATACACTGCCCGATAAGACACCATTAAAACGCTTCCATGTTAGACTATACAGCGCAATCATATGATCGGAAACGCGTGTTAACCCTCTGAAGTACCCCTGGGGGTATTTTTGACCCCCACATATATTTCTTGTATATATTTCCTCAACTATGCAATGCATGCGTATTAACGTCTAAGACATTGATTCTATGTTTCTGCTCAACAGATTCATTCAATTTAGTACGTCATTCTTGAAGCAGGGAACCAGTGTTGGTGTTTGATAGAGAAAGTAAACAAATAGTAGCCCAAATATGGCGACCTATTCGCATAGCGCGGTGATTAAACATATTAAGTAAGTAATTAAAGTAAGTGTGTTCTTTATTAAACGCTGGCAAACGCACGGCGCTGTACATACAAAGTTATCAAATAGTAGCGAAAAAGTTAGTAAATAGTAATCTAAAAAACACTATATGGCTTAGCTGTACAACATCCTAGCCAGGAAACCACGCCTGGTGAGGGAATCAAATCTAGAAAGAACACGGTTATGTGAGCGTGGGCGCAAATCGTGACCAGTATATAGGACAGGGGGTAATAGGTAATGAAGGATATGTCCAGGATTAATTAAGATATTTCTAAAAAGGTCATGGTCGGCTTTAATGAGTGGTTAGAGTCGTTAGACAATGAAAACGACGTATCTGACTTGAGTGATGGTTCTCCTTCGCATTATTCTTTTTCTTCATCATCATCCGCTCTGGTTCGCATTCTTCGCAATCTTCTTAAGACATAAAAATGTGGACGTAAAAATTCGTCCGTCCGAAAGGTGTCGTTAAGCGCTGGATTCTGCTGTTCGAAATAATACGTTATATTTAAAGAACTTTAATAAGGGAGTCATATCTGCTATATAGTCGTCAATTCCAACGTAAGCCATAGGTTGGTCAGCCAATTCCAATAAATTAAAGTTAGCAGATAATGAAGATTAGAGATGGAAATTTCTTATAAATAGTATATAAAAATCTAAGCATTGTAAAATATTGTATGTGAATGTTACCTGGAAGTGCCAGTCCAACCTCTGGAAAAAGGACGCCGAAGTTAGTCATCTTTGTTATGGCACAGCCAAACAGCAACTAACCACTTACAAGCTAAACGCAGGGCACCAGCCTATTTACGAGCTCTGCGTCGAGTCAGAGATATTTTCCGGATAGTTATGAGAAGCGGATCTAAGTCCGACCCTCCACGAAAACATAAAGACCTCCTCAACGACAATTAGGAGAGACAGGAAGGTAATCCGATGAAACTCAGAAAAATCAAAAACAGAAAACTACTGATCAAAATTTCTACAACAATATTTCAACAGCAGCCTACAGCGAACAAAATAAATCTCCTTTTCATATTAGCAATAATTCAGACAATGAATGAGACCAGCCTTCAAACTAATCACTGCAGTAAGATGTCGACACTCTGATGTATTACATAAACTACTTCGACACCTTTAATTAGATCTCTGGGGTTTCTATAAGGATAATTTATGTCGTGTGAAATTGAAGTATGTGTTCCATCACCTTGTTGTCGTTAAACAATTTAAATGTAAAGTAATACTTAAACAACTTACACACCTTTCATATGATGCCTTACCTTTATAGTTAAAACTGCAATTACTTCGAAGAAATTTCTTTGCACAACTGATACATTTACGAATTGTCGTCAACGGCCTTTGATGTGATAAGAATACATTAGTCCTTGGAATAATAATAATAATAATGAATAGTAATTAAAAGACTGAAAGACAATATCATACAGAGCGCCAATGACATCGTCGGAGCAGAAGAGAGAGTACCTGCTAGGAAACCGTGGGTAACAAGAGAAATGATAGAAGAGATGGAGGAAAGGAGGAAATGGAAACACCAAAGCACCGAAAAAGCAAGACAAGAATATAGAAGATTAAACAACAAACTGAGAAGAACAACAGAAGAGGCAAGGGAAAAATGGTGGGACGAGAAATGTCAAGAGTTAGAAGACTTACAGCAACAGGGAAGATATGACAAAGTGTACGAAAAGGTGAAACAGATATCTAGGAAACCGGGAAAAGGAGGAGGAGGAATAGAGGTTAGCGACAAACAAGGTAGACTCCTAAATGAAACAATTGAAGTTAAGAACCGATGGAAGGAGTACGTGGAGGAACTCTACAGAAGTGAAGAAAGAGAATTGCATGACAATCAGGGACTGGAGAAGGAAGAGGAGACTCGAGGGAGAGAGGATGATATTGGCACAGAGGTGCTGGGAGAGGAGGTAAGAGCGGCCATAAAGGAACTGAAAAACAACAAAGCAGAGGGAATAGACAACATACCAGCAGAGATGCTCAAAAGTCTGGAGGATGGTGCCATGAAAGAACTAATAAGGATATGCCAAGATATATACACAACGGGAGAATGGCCAGAGGACTTCCTGCAATCCATAATAATACCAATTAAAAAGAAACCAAATGCAACAGCATGCGAGGATTACAGGACCATTAGCCTCCTCACCCATGCGTCAAAAGTCATGATAAGAATACTAGCAAAGAGAGTGCAAGCAAAGACAGAGGCAATTGAGGGGCTGGGAGATGATCAATTTGGTTTTAGAAAAGGCATGGGAACTAGGGATGCGATCGGAACACTAAGAGTACTAACAGAGAGGAGCTGCCAGAATGGTCAGGATGTATATATATGCTTTGTGGATTATGAAAAAGCATTTGATAGAGTTGACTGGAGAAGGCTACTACATGCATTGAGGCGGATGGGAATAGATTGGAGACACAGAAGATTAATAGGAAACTTATACATGGGACAAAAGATGCGAATAAGAATAGATGGAGAGTACTCGGAACCAGGAAACGTTGGAAGAGGTGTGAGACAAGGATGTCCACTGTCACCATTACTATTTAACATCTATATAGAAGAGCTTGTCAGAGAGGCAGTAGAGGAGATGGAGGAGGGGATAAAGGTTGGTGGAAAATGGATAAAGGCATTAAGGTTTGCAGATGATCAGGCAATGTTGGCGAGAAACCAGAAAGGACTGCAAGCAATGATGGATAGGCTAAACACAACATCAACCGAATACGGGATGAAGATTAACATCAAAAAGACAAAGGTATTGAAGATAAGTAAAGGAAAGGAAACTGTAGTCAGAATACACATTGGAGGAAAACAGATAGAGCAAGTCAAAGAATTCTGCTACCTAGGGAGTATGATTACGACAGATGCCAAATGCCACAGAGAAATTAAAAGAAGGATAGCAATAGGAAAGGAGGCATTCTCAAACAGAAGAGAATTACTGAGAGGAAAACTAAACAGGAATCTAAAGATAAGAATGATAAAGACACTAGTATGGAGCGTGGTGCTGTATGGATCGGAGACATGGACAATGAGAAAAGCGGATATAAAAAGACTGGAAGCTTTCGAAATGTGGACATGGAGAAGAATGGAAAAAATCAGCTGGACAGAACATATAACAAATGAAGAAGTGTTGGGAATAATTGGAGAAGAAAGAGTCCTTATACGCACAATAAGAGACAGGCAAAGGAAATGGATCGGACACACGCTGAGAGGAGACTCACTACTAAGAACGGTCATCGAAGGAAAAATGAAGGGGAGGAAGACAAGAGGAAGACCAAGACAGATGATGCTGGATTGGATGATGACAAACGGCTACAGGAAACTGAAAGAAGAGGCCCAACAACGAGAGAAGTGGCGACGTCGGACATTTGAACCTGCCTAACAGGCAGAGAACCACAAGAAGAAGAAGAAGTAATTATTCAATTGCTGGCAATTTAAGTTCGACTTCAAAGAACCTGGCCGCTGTAAGATGTCTTCATACTCGCCAGGCAGTGAAAGAACACGCAGTATTCGTAGCATCCAGTTTCTAATCGTGAAGATGTGGACACGGGAACCGTTGGGCGAGAGTCGTCGCTTTGTTAACCCTCGGGCTACCAAGGGGGGGTTATTACGACCCCCTAGGTTTTTTGCTTCGAAAACTTGTTCCATGTGGAATACAATTTTGATAATTTAGGTTGCTGTAGCAGGATCATTTGCGCACATTTTGAGGTAAACATCATTGTGATATCTTCCTGGAAGAAAAGCAAATATACCATTCTTTAGAGGAATGCAGGGCTTCATATGCATACCCTCCTTTCCTCGTCATCGGATATCCATCACAAAGACAGCCGCTTTAGTCACGGGAATATTCATCTTCATTACATTTTCCATTTCATCACGAACAGTTCATTCTGCCATTCCTCCCTTCCTAACTTCCTAACTTCCTTCCTTCTATAGCCGCGCCTCAGATTCACAATTCGGTGTGACCGTGTGCGCGTTACAAATTTAATTAGTAAGTTATAATAATGATATTGATGAGTTGTGTGAGAATAAAGAGGTAGTCCATAAAAGACGCCAGTGAAAACGTTCCGCTTTTGAGCCCTTCCTCCTTCTCAGCATATGGAATTACGCTCCCCGTCCACCTGCTGTATTCTCAGAGCAACCTTTCATGTATACTACGAGATCATCAGACTGATTGCCTGCTTTCTATTCCTACTTTCTTTCTCGAGTCCCTAAGACCTCTCAGCTATGTGGTAGTTGCCAGCTTCCTCTACGTTCATTCTAACTGTCCGTACATCCAATGTCCTCCATTCTTCCTCCCTCAGTTTTCAAAGTTGGGCAATTACTTACTACAGCGGGCCCATGTCTACCTTCATCATGCACGGCGCTGAAGTCGTCAGCCGAGATTTGTGTAAGATTGGTCTACCGTAAAATAAGGGACAAGGCACCCTGACGTGACTACAATAATTATGTACCGGGTGGGCCATTAATAAAATACAGCCCGTAAAAACAAAGTTTTTACTATATCCATCTAGTATCCTATAATGCGTCTTACGAAGCAGTTACCTCTACAAATATATAGTCGGCGTGCGGCCAATGAAAACGCGGCCAATGAAAACGCTGCGTTTCGGAAAAGGGGATTCCCCGATTCGAAAAGTTGAGTCCCCGATTCTATAAGCTAGCCTTTTTTGGGGGAGCTGAAATTTTTATAGAATGAAGTGTCTGCGAGGTCGAGTCTATCTGCCAAGTTTCACGACGATTGAATGATTGTAAGTGATCGAAATTAGTCGTCGCAAGATTTGACTTTTTAGCCTGTGGCTCAAACATTCAAGCAAGCAAGCAAGCAAGCAAGCAAGATTTCCGCAAGTTAAAGTAGATGGATAAAAATGAGAACATCGCGTTCAATCGTGTTTAATACAATATCAGAATGTGTTTTGAGTAAATCTTAAAAACGTAAATTATTCCACGATGTACTTACTTACCAAATCAAGCCAGTTCGACATTATTGCGAAGAAAGATTTAAAACTTAAAGCGTACATTCGTGTGATGGAGCAGGTGGTAACGAAGGCTTTAAATTACAACGCCTGAAACGAAGTCAGCAGCTATTTGAAATGTTTCCTAACGAGAGAAGAGCACGAAGCATGTCAAATGTCTTCACAGATGAAGACATTTGCAGTTGCCACATCAGTCAATTCTCAAAGTGATCGTGTTTATTTCGATGTAACTTCATGTAAGAAAGAAAATCAAACTCCGGCAACAAGAATCGTATGCGAACGTGAACATTTCAGTCGCAGCATCATGGTTTCGGCAGTCGAAAACTCCAAGATCTTTGGTTTCGGTCGGTGTGTCTCGGATTGGAAAAACCAATGTATTGTCTTTTGGAACCGGAGTCAAAGTAAACAGTAAATACTATTGTGATCAAGTTCTAGAAAGAGGTTTACTTCCTGAGCAACTTGCAATCGTCACAATTGGACGTTGCAGCAGGGCGGAGCTCCTCTACACACAGCATGCAAGAAGCACTCAACTTTTATCATCAGGAGAACCTTCATCGAATCAGACATGTGGCCTATAAATAGCCCAGACCCAAACCCGGTAGATCATGCTGTTTGGGGCGCCCTGCCCTTGAACAAAAATCTACCTTTGTCGTAAATTTACAACAAGAGAACAACTGAAGTTGGCCATTGTTGAGGATTGGCGAAAAAGTCTAAGATATTTATAGACAGGAGCACTATTATAATCGATCGCGTTGGGCAGACTTTTAGGAGAAATTGTTGAAAACCGAAGCGAACACATAGAATATAACATTTAGCAACAAATTACTTGCATTTTGAAAGGAAAAAAGAAATTAATTAAATAAATAATTAAGATTAAACGCGATGTTCTCATTTTTAATGGCCCACCCTGTATATACATCTGTGCTCACACTTCGGTTATCAAAATCCTCTACACCTTCTATAATTCTTTCGTTCAGTATAACTTTTCCGTTCCACTTCGTCAGTTCTCTTACGATCTCAGTATCATGACGTTTTAAAGAAAATGAAGATTATATATAGCGTCGGGAAATTAGATTTAAAGGTGTCTAAGCAGGTCCTAAGTATGCAGCAGTATAATTCAACCAGTGCTGCCACTCTCCATTTTCATAAATCCCAAGATCTTCCAACAATATTCGCAGGATTGGCCAAAAATATTAATGTACCAAAAATGTACCAAAAATGTACCAAAATGTACCAAAAATTCCTAAGTTACTGAAAAGGGAAAAGTTGTGCCGAAATATGAAATGCGTTTTAACAATAACAAATATTCATAAAAATGCCTAGCTAAGAACTGGCAAAGAAACACCGGAGCATAACATTGAATTAACAAATAACACTGTTTATAAGTTACAATAATAATAAAAATCTTTCACACATAGACACTGAGCGAGTTTTTTCTAATCTGATTCGCTGCCACTGATGGAAAGTGCGCTAAAAACGATTCTGTAGACCTTAGAAAAAATTTTAACATTGCTATGCAAAATCCCCAGTTCCAAAGTCGACCCCTAAAATCCCAAGACCTTGGGTCAAATCCCATTCTCGACCTTCCTCGTCTTCGGACCCCTTCCACGAGACACGTCATCAGGCTGCTCTCGATGTTGTCGTGCGGCTGTCTCATGATATGACCAAAATAACGTCGTCTCAGAGTTTTGATATGGGCCAATAGTTTCTTTCTGGCTCCCGCTGATTTGTACACTCGTTCGTTGGACATCATTTTCGTCCAAAGTATTCTCAGCAGCTTTCTCATACACCTGTTCTCAAATGCTTTAATACGCATTTCTTCCTCCTTCTTCAGCGTCCAGTCCTCTCATCCTAACGTCGCAAATGGTCACACCCAATTCAATAAAAGCTCCTCTTGAGATCAACAATACTAGAAGGTCGTGGATACAGTCACGCCCGACGTGAACCTATACCTGGGACTAGAATCACGCTCGCTCCGCAATTGGTCAATGCATGTCACATGATTTTGTGTACGTCAAACGAACCGACCGACAAGCATTCCCGATTTCGGTGGAAGGTTGTTCACCGTGTTTTATAATGACGATACTAACCCTAACCCTGACCCTAACCGACCCTCACGACGCTTAACCTGACCCTAACCGACCCCCACGACGCCGAACCTGACCCAAAACGACCCTCACGAAACCTAATCTGACCCTAACCGACCCTCAAGATGTCCGCCATTTCAAAATGTTAAGGGAACACAGCAAGTTCGCGTGACAGGCTTTTGCCAATAACGCGACGGGCGTGAATGTAGTACTGGGGCGTGAAAGATACTAGAAACGACTTATTAGACCAGCCTACAACGTAGTGACGGCCGCAAGATGTCGTTAAAATAAAATAGAGGCCGCAAGATGTCGTTAAAATAAAATAGAATAAATTAAAATTAAATACTCTGATTTAATAATAATAATAATACTGTGTAGAACGATTTTTGGTGATTACAGTCATCTGGGAGGCTATTTTGCAGGACCGCCTGGTTATGGCACTGAATCAGGAAATATAGCACGGTTTCCGGTACTACACTGGTATCGGAGTTTCCCCTAGCAAGACCATGCAACACCAGTGTAGTACCGAAAACCGTGCTATATTTCCTGATTCAGTGCCATTGCCAGGCGGTCATGCAAGGGGAAACTGCTATAGCGAGCGATAGAGTTGCTCGTTGAGCATGTAGTGGCAGAAACGGAGCCCGAAGGCAGCTACTTCTTTTCGACGATTTCTATAATTGAATTTGATAGTTTTGCCACAATAAATTGACCTTTTACAATTATAAATATACTTCTTGACGATTTTTATATATACCCTCTATGGACAACGTTTAAAAGGTGTTTAATAACTGCATCGGTGTTTAACAGTGTCTGATGATTAATAGAGCCGTTGACATCGACCTTAACTTTCTGCTCTACGTGTTCATTATGAATTCAACATTTTTTTACTGAGTAACATCATAGGCCTATAACATTTCCACCATAGAAAGAAACTAACCTAGGTGACAAAGTGCGCTTTATAATGATTGCAAAGTCTCGATTTATTCCCGCATAAAAGTTTCTTGTCTCAAGTAACTTAATAGCATGCAGCGTTATAACTGCATGGTCTTGCTAATCCATAAAATTTATAGTGGGCACGGCAATCGATAGGTTAGAGCGCTCTGATTGTACAGCGGATAGTATACGGGTTCGATACTCACCCAACCGGTTAAAGTACTTTTTTGCAACCGACGATAGGTGGCCAAGGTAGGGTCGATGCAAACGGTCCTGTCACCCGTAAGATGTCTCTAAACAATGAATACTACTAATAATTTTATGATCTCTTTAGACACCTTTTTAATTGACTTACGTAGCACTAGATATACTCGTCATTTTCTATCGATCGCAAGTCAAAAATCGTAGCTCTATAATACATATATTAATGTTCAAGGTCTGTGTGTGCGTCAAGAACGTTGAAGATTGCAATGGCTTGTTGTTGTTGTTGTTGTTGTTGTTGGTGGTGGTGTTGTCGTTGTTGTTGTTGTTGTTTTTGCTGCTGTTGTTGTTGTTGTTGTTGTCATATAATCAAGATGACGTCTTTGGCACATTTGTGCCATTTGTGTCTGACTCCAGAACCTTTCGCACCTTTAGAGACATATTTGTTCACAGAGCAGATACACTGCAATATAACTGTATTTCAGATTGTCCTCCTTCCAAAGATCAGAAGTACACACGACCAAACAACAGAACGTCGATGGCGTAGAGCAATTATAACTGAAGGATTTGCTCAAAGTCCCTACACAGTAATTAACTGCTTGAGGGGAGGTTCGAACCCGTATAGCCTACTCTCCGCGTTTCAAGACAAACGCTCTAACCAAAACGGTAGATTATACTAAATGTCCAAGTAGTCGGATAGATATACCACATGACCCCAAAAAAATTGCAAGAAAAGATGTTATTGCTTTTTTCTTTAGCGTGGGGTGTGTGGAAGAACATACTAAAAGTTGGAAGAAATCGGATCACGGGAATGGGTCTAATTATGACGTCAAAAAGATGGCCGCCAATGGAGAATGAATGCCTCAAATAGTCAAGAAATGGAAAATCCCGAACCCGTATATACTTTCCGTCGTCGTCGTCGTCGTCATCGTCGTCGTCATCATCATCATCATCATCATCATCCCCAGCACCATCACCATTCCCATCGCCACCATCATGCCTGTAAGCATTCTGCCAATATTGCCCGGTATAATGGTTAATATTAATTTTCAACTTCTGCTGCTCCGGTGTCCTTATTATGACAGTGTTGTTAAACAGCAACTATCCAAAAGACTTTGTAGGAATCTGAAAAGAACCTTGATACAAGCATTGTATGGGCACTGTATAAATAATGCTTTCTACGAATATTATTAGTTTAAGATTCTAGATTCTTCCTCAGCAAAGCCCATCGCTCTTGCTACGAAGGCGTCGTTAAATAAACACATACACATTATTTTGTGCTATAACAGCTTTCTAAGACATATGAACGGCGAGAAAAGGTCAAAAGGTCACAAGATGTCGCTAAACGCTGGACAGTTACGGTGTAAGACACTCAAATTAAACACCTTTAATAATTGACTTCATGCTACTATATAAGTTCGTCAGTAGCCTTGATTAGGTAGATCACGTCCACTTTCATTAGCCAATCAGTGTTAAAACTCTGCCACTTCGTGCGATCGAGTGGTGCCAGTTCCAAATCCAGATAACTGAGGAGGGCAACGCTTATTTGTTATCTCCACAACGTTAGCTGCCTTATGATGTCGTAAAACATTGGCTATTACAAGTGGGTTGAGCGTTTGCTTTCGATCCTCCGTGTAACAGTTTTACTGTGTAAGTACCTTGAGAAAGTCTTTCTCACACGATTACTCAGCGCCATCGGCTGATACTTAAAGCGCGGAGAGTACGGGTTCGAGCCTCCTTCCCTAAAACGGTTACTGTGGCGGGGCCCTGAGCAAGTTATCCAATCACAATTGCTCAACGACATCGATTGATTGTTGGTTATTAGATGGTGGAGCTAAATAAATAATAATGCTCACCCGGAACATTTGTTCAAGAGGCAACACTTTCCACAAATACGGTTTGTTTTGGTCCCATGTGAGCCAAGAATATTCCTGTGTGAATATACAGGGGGGGGGGGTCGAGTGCCCCAAGTTGCCCCTGTGTGCCAGTGCATAACTGATTGTCTTGTGGTTATGGTGTCGTTCTGGTAACCCAGATACCTAGGGTTCCAAAACTCTGCCCCAGTTGAAATGGGTCTCTGAACTTCTCTTCTATAGCAACCACGGCATACTTGGTTGTAAAATACAAACATGGACAGTTGTGATGTCAGATGGAAGATCGAGTGACAATAGACACCTCCAATAAGACGCATCAATCTTCTACAATAGCCGTCAATCGCTGCCGGATATTGAGTCATTAGCACGTTACTTTGTGCGCTGTAGAAATTGCGAGATTACGATTACCATAGTTGTAAAAAACGATTTTTCGTTTTTTATTTTTTTCCAAAAACGTCGTTTTTTTCGTTTTTTATTTTGGTCTCGTTTTTTTTCGTTTTTTATTATTTTATTTAACTTTATTTATAAATTAACTGTCTGTTATTATTTTTTAAATTTAATTTTTGTCTGATATCCCTTACGTGATCTCCGTCCTTTCAAGGATTCATCTAATTTACGTAACAATTTAGTATCATCAGTTGAAATAAACAGCACTGTACAGGAAATAAAATTTATAAGTTATTTGAATTTCTAAGTTATTCAAAATACGATGTAGAAAAGTCAAATTATTTTCTTTACCGTTTTTTTCTCGTTTTTTTCCGTTTTTTATTTTTTCCAATAAAACGACGTTTTTTTCCGTTTTTTATTTTGAATTTACCGTTTTTAACAACTATGACGATTACTATACAACAGGGAAGGAGAAACTCTGTTAGGGCCTTTAATACAACAGGGAAAGGGAACATCGTTTGAGGTGTGTGCCAAATAAACTTTCTACGAATATTAGGCCTATTAGTTTGAGATTCTACATTCTTGCTAAGCAATGACTGCGTCGTTAAGGAAATATGACAGCTTTCTAAGACATTATCTGAACTGTGAGAACAGTTCAGAAGAATTTCAATTGATGTTAGCGGTTTTTGATGCTCCAAGATGTCGCTAAACCCATAACAGTATATTGCAATACGTTTAAAATTAGACACCTTTTATAGTAGGCTTCATGCTACTATATAGGATTGTCAGCCACGTTGATTAAGCAGATTAGTTACCATATTTAATACGCGTTAACATTGTTTGTTGGAAGATTTCGATTAACTTTTGGAAACCAATCAGTGTTCGATCTTCGACTCTGCAACACTGCCTGTAGTCAGGTGGTGCCAGCCTGAAGCCTGGACATTGGAGGAGGGCAACGCTAATCATCTCCGTTGTAAAACAGCGTCGTTAAACAGAAACTAGTCCTACCCACTGAATCGTTAGCTATTCACCACAAATTGTTACAAGGGGTAAGGGTCAACTCAAAACCACCACAGTCCTGGCGGTCTTATGATGTCGTAAGAAATGGTATATGCTGCAAATTGGTTGTGAGTTAACCTTGGAACAAGGAGGGTGAAGACACGTAGACACACATACAGATAGCCAGGGACATAGACACATACACACAGATAGATAGGCAGACAGACAAGCAGACAATTACGCAGACAGACCGTTAATTACATAGCAAATGGAATGCGTTGTTCTTTCCAGCCAGACAGAAAGAGACAACCAATGGGACTCGTGAGAACCGCAGCAAGACCCTCCGTCAACAGACCCACGTTAACAAGATCCCCAACTCATCCACCTCATCCGATTCCAACTCCGCCACCGCCTCCGCCAGAAAATCCGTCTCTCCAGCTGGAAGAGGGAGATCCGGGGGGCAGCCAAGTGGTTCTCCGTGGTCCTGTCCGTCTTCACGGCCTACTGCTGGCTGCCCATCCACATCCAGACACACTGCATGGTGACGGTGTTCGGAGGAGGAGGAGGTCCCACATCATGTCTACCATGCGTCGTCGTTACCTCGGCCTCGGTCATCCTCAGCCACCTGAACTCCTCCTCCTCTGCCGTCCTCAACCCAATCCTCCTCTACGCCTATTCCTATTCCAAGTTCTCCAAGTAACTCTCGACCGCATTCCGACGCATGCTACGGTTGAGGAGTGCCATTCTGTTGACAATGAATTTTGCCAATAGTGCCCAGTATAATGATTATTACTAATTATGAACTTCTGTTGCCCCGTGTGTCAAACAGTTGATGCTTTGTGCATTAGACACCGGCGCAATAGAAGTTGCTAATTACATTACAAGTGATCAACCGATGGCTCGCCGTGTGATAACGATTCACATAATATCCTTATTACGACACAGTGCCGTTAAACAATAGCTTACCAAAATACTCTGAATATTGGTGATAAAAGCTTTCTTAGACATAAGAACAGTTCAGAAAAATTAGTCAATCGACGTCAACGGCCTTTGATGTCAGAGGATGCCGCTAAAAGCAGCACAGTATAGTGTAATACGCTCAAACATTGCACACCTTTAATAGTGAGCATCATGCTACTATATATACACATATATTTGTCAATAGCGTTGATTTGATTAACCAATCTAAAAGAGCTGTATTATGCCAAAACTAATCTTTGCCGGCGGCAACGGCCAATGTTGTCATAAGCTGCCGTTAAACTGGGAAACCAATAGCGTTGATTGAGCAGATCAGCTTCTTACTATCCTTACAGTCGTCAATGGTCTTTGTTGTAAGATTTCGTTAAACGTTTGTTAACCAATCAGTGTTCGAACTCCGCCACTTCGTGTGATCGCGTGGTGCCAGTTCTAAGCGCAGATAACGGAGGAGGGCAACCCTTATTATTATCTCCGTTGTACAACAGCGTCGTTAAACATAAACTTGGCCTAACCACTGAATCGTTAGCTATCTGATCTTCTGCTCTTCGTACCGCGGAGTGCTATCATTCACCTAAGCCACGGTCGATGTCAACCTCAACAGCGTTGAAAGATAGATACCTAATAATTATTGTCTCATGCCACCATTTCCAATTACTTACCACTACGACTATGTATGTATGCATGCATGTATGTATGTATGAGCACTTGTTATAGCACCCCTTCAAGATTTCTTCTTCGGAATTTCACGTCGAAGCGCATGAGCATTTGCGAGTGAAGGACTTACCCAGGGTCCCTACACGGCGGCTTGAGGTGGATTCGAACCCGCAACCCTCCGGCTGCAACGCACCAAACATACCCCTAAACCACCGCATGTTTATCTCAAATGCGCCAACGCTTACCACATATGAATATAGATAAAGGCAAATGCTTATCGCGATAATCTAATTCTCAGTTATCTTTTTCTCCATCAAGATATTCGCTTGTTGTACAAATGTTTACATTGTACAGGACAGTGATCGAGTTAACTTTGGTCATCATTTCCAGCGACTTAATAGCCGCAAGGAAATAAGTTTCGTCTGAACAATTTGCGGATCTACAGCGTTTTAAAAAGGGTTGAACTAGAAGAAACTCTTGTCGCAGATTGCTACTTAATCAGGTTTCCGCTTAACAGATCTAAACAGAAACTCAGTCGAATTTATGGTCATCCTTCATATTTCGTTTGTTTCAAGCGTCCTTGGGTTGCCATTAGCAACGTCGGATTCAGAGGCTGGGATGCAGGACAACAATACTACAGATGCTGTTTGGGAGACAGAGAAACTCTTGTGTATCTCATTAAGTGGAAATGTATGTGGCCAATGAAAACAAGAACACGACAGATTTTAATCGCTTCTTTATGATTTACATTTTACAGAATTATGTGTCTGTCTCTTTCTGTCTGTCTCTGTCTGTCTTTGTCCTTCTATTTGTGTCTCCTAAAGGTGTCGAAACGGAGCTTTACCATTTCAAAAAAGAGAATAACAATTTAGTTGTATTTAACGTTTAGCGACATCTTGCGATCCTCATCAGTAACAAAACTCGAGACGAAGACTTCTACGTCCAATGGTTTCTATTATTACTCAAAGGTTTAACGTCGCCTTATGACATCAAAGGCCGTTGACGACAATTCACAATGTATACCATACAATGAAAACGAGAAATTTAACGTCTAAACGACACCATTTAAAGGTGTCAAAATAAATCCTTACAATGTCACAAAATTCAATGTTAAACGACATAAAGTAATGCATCGGTTAAGCCTACTTTCTGTGAAACACACACTGTGGTTAAATGATTCGATACAAATTTAATTATAATAATATCATGACGTTAGATTCTTATTCTACTTGTACTCTTTTAAGTGATTATTTATTAATTTTCAGTTTAACGTCATCTAGTGACAACATTCACTATTTATCATTATACTTTTTTTGAATAAAAATTTGATAAAAACAGCACAAACACTAAATGATATAGGTAATTCACAAAGTCGGCCTTTTACCCGTAGACTGTTCAAACATCCAATACACTCAAACGTAAGTTCAATGGCATAAAGTTTGTTTTCAACATGTTCATTGAGACACTACAACTACATTTTCCTTATTACTGCATATGTAGTACTGCATAATGATGCAATGTAATATTTACTCCAATACAGCAACCAAACTAAACATGTGATACTTAAAACAAAGTGTTATAGATACTTAATATAGATACTTAATGAACAATATGCCATATATGTAATTTACTTACATCAGATTTTTATTACTTATATAATATAATAAAACATACTTAAGATTTCACAGTTGAAAAGAAGCTACTAATTATACGCCTCATCAACCAACTCGCATACATATAACTAGAATTAAGGCAAAAGATTTTTATTATAACAATTATGCAAATCATAATAATGCAATACGCAATCCTAAAAGCAAAAAGCACCAGTAAAAGAGTAATTAAATATCCACAGATTTAAGACCAACAAGAAGAGGGAAAAAACTACTCACAGCAACAAAATTAAAATATCTATTCACAAAATTCGCCCATTAGTAATCAAACAAAGTAGCCTATACACTTCATTCTGAAATACATTTACCGTCAAAAGGGTTTTTATAGACATTTCATCTTATTTCATCCAATGGTTTCTGAAGGAAAATGCTGAATATATGGCGTCGGGAAACTAGAATTAAAGGTGTCGAATAGTGCGTTAAAGATTCAACATTCAAAGATACCTCGTGGAAAAGAGTCGAAGAAAGGTCAAGGAGTTCCTGCTGGAAATTAATCGCAGAACTATATTTAAATACTTTTACTTATATAGCGCCGTAATCATAATAAACAATCTCTTAAACCAAAAGCGTTTCCTGAATGTATATAGGCCTAATGTTTCATGGTATCCTACTGGTTAGCGTGCTATAGTTTAACTAATTTCATTAAAGATGTCGGCCTACGAGAACGGAGCGAAGTGTACGTTCACTGGAGTCATCGACATGGAATACATGGTCTACATGAACTTCTTCGGATTCGTCATTCCACCACTCCTCGCAATGTTCTCCATCTACGGATACATCTACACGGTCGTCCGAAAACAGATCCACAAGATCTACACGCTCCAGTTGGCATCGGGATCCACCACCAACACGCCTTCCGTCGCCCCTTCCAATCATTCCAGTCTGACAACTTATAGCAACAAGGGCCATCGACGCCTACAGAATGTCGCATAATAGATTATTACTATTATTTGTTTTTAACGAAACCGCGATGGGCGTTGCTAAGCAAGATCTAGAATCTAAAGCCAAAGTTCCGATAGCGATTAACCCTCGGGCTACCAAGGGGGGTGGTTGCCACCCCCCCCCTAGGTTTTTTTCATCTCAAACTTTTTCCGTATGGAATAAAAATTTGACCTTTTAGATAGCTGTAGGGGGTTCATTTACACACGTTTTGAGGTAAAATGTGAGATGATATCTCACACCGTTCAAAAGTTATACCCAATATACCCGAGGTACCAGGGGGTGGATACCACCCACCCTTTAGATTTTGACTATATCTTATCCGTCATTTAATATTAAGAGAAACAAATTTTACCATTCTATAGAGGGAATGTGGGGCTACATTTCTATGGTCACTGAGTTGATCTGAGACAACCGGAAGTGCTCAAAATAAATTATAATACGCGTAACATGCGTGAAAAATGGCTGAATGGAAGGACTCCCCCTTTAGTTTTTGTCTGTAGCGTATTCATTTGTCTTCCTGGAAGAGAAACAAAGATACCATTCTTTAGAGGGAATGAAGGGCTTCATTTGCATACCAACTTCTTTGTCTTGTGAATACCGGAAGTGATCAAAATAAATAATAATACGCGTAATCTGTGTGAAAATGTCTGAATACAGCGTTATAACGTAAACCGATATATATGTATGGATATATATGTATGGATGTACATTTATACTATATAAACATGTGTAGGGATGATTTTGTGTATCTTTTATTCATAGATTAGTTTCAAAACACACATAATCTTATATTTGTTTATCCAAAAAGTACAAAATGTACGCAATAATATACAATATTGCTAATTAATGGGTTCCGTTGTTAAAAGTGATGTAATTTCGAGGTGCATTCACATAATGTACAACTAAATATACCATTCTGTGCAGAAATGAATGCTGAATCCAATGCTATATTACAAGTTATGATATGTAAAACCAAACACGAAATCCAGGGGTGGTAACCACCCCCTTGGTAGTCCGTGTTACAAAAAAAGCTTGGTAGCCCTAGGGTTAATTAGTTAATTATAGAGAGTCCATACAATTTTGTATGGCTTTAATAGATTTGTGGATGATGTCCAGGTAGTACAAGTGAGTTAATAATTATTGTCCGAATGTTGTGTAGATTAATTTTTGGCGATGACACAGATCTCCGAGTCTCTTTTGCAGGATCACCTGGTTATGCAACTGAATCAGGTACTTAGCATGTATCGCAATTTCCTTAAGCGATTACTACTCCAGCCTTACAGTTGCCCGTGGCGCAGGCAGTGGCAGGAAAGGAGCCAGGAGGTATTGCCACTTCCTTTCGACGGTTTCCATAATTGAACTTGAACCTTTTGTCAGATTAGATATTAGTAGTTTCAGTTTAGCGACAGTGTGTGATAACAAAGATCATTTGCGTCGCCCTCCTCCTTCATCCAGGCTTGGGACTGGCACTACCAGAGTATGGACCGTGGCGGAATTAAAATAGCACAGAACGTATAATGTCTCAATACATAATTATATGCTAGATAGGTGAAACACCTGTGCACCGGTGTGTTATTCAACAGGTTATTTTGCTGCAGTAGTTCTAGAGTTTCACGACATCATAATTTATGGCTACTAAGTATTAATTTTCTCATAATTATTGCATATGGGTGGTTTTTCTGTTTAACGACTAGCTGTGTGGTAACAAAGACCATTAGCGTCGCCCTCCTCCTTTAACCAGGCTTGGGACTGGCACTGTCAGAAAGCGAACAGTGGCGAAGTTTTATTGCATATCACAGCGCGTTACGTATATATGCCATCAATAACGTTCATTTTAAAGGTGTTTTATGAGTGCATTACATTCGGTATTTTACGGTGTATAATGGCTATAGAGCCGTTCACATCTACCTTAGCTTTCTACTTGACCTGTTTCATTATGAATTCAATTCATTTTTTACTGAAACCATTCCATAGTAACATTATAGGCCCACAGGTTATAATAATATTATTTCCATCATAGGTTACAAAAGACAGATCGGAAAGCAAAAAATGTTCCGCTTACTTAAAAAACTCACAAAATGAAGATGTAAATATGAAGCATAACATTTAAGAGAATTTTTTACATAGAAACAAAATTATATAGAATTGTAACATTATTACTAAAACAACAAGCAAACTAACTTAGGTGACAATCTGAGATCTTTGTGACTCTATAAGTTCAATTTTTGTCACGTAAAAGTTACTTACCTCCAATAACTTAATATAGCATGCAGGGTTATAACTGAATGGTCTTGGTAATCCAACTTGGCATCCTGTTTCTACAACCGACAGCTAATTGCTAAAGTGTGGGCACGGTAGGCGATAGTTAGAGCGCTTGTCTTGTACAACGGAGTGTACACGAGTTCGATGCTCGCCCGATATTTTGCCTATGTAAGGACCATGAGGAAGTCCGCACCAGTGGTTAAATTGCTCTTATACAATTGACTAGGTGGTCAAAGTTAAGGTCGGTGTCAACGACCCTGTCACCCTCAAGATGTCGCTAAAAAGTGAATGCTACTAATAACTGTTATGGTCTCTCTTCGACACCTTTTAAATTGACTTGCGTGGCCTATATATATTGTCATTTATGTGCGATCGCTAGTAGTTTATAATAATCGCATACAAATGTTCAATGTCGATTTTAGCTTCAAGAACATTAAACACTGGCTTCTTCTTCTTCTAAGATAATCAAGATCTCGTCTTAGAGCATTTCTTGTCTTTTTCCTCCACTTTGTCCATCTATCTTTCTCTTCCTCCTCCATCTCGTCGTCCTCCACCTCTTCTTTCCTCCACATTTCACCTCGTTCCTCTCCATCCAACTATTCTCTTTCCTGGTCCTCTTCCACCTCATCTTCCTCACTTATTACTACTCCTACTCGTCCTTCTCCTCCACCTCTTTCTCTCCCTCCAGTCCTTTTCCTTTTCCTCTTCTTTCTTCTCTTCCTCATATTCGTCTATCTCTTCTTCTCTTTTCCTCCTCGCTTTCCTCTTACTATTCGTCTCACTCTACCTCATCTTCCTTTTCCTCTTCCTTTGCCTACGCTCCCTTATCCTCCTCCTTCTGCTGCTCCTGCTCTTGCTACTGATCATGCTCTTCCTCTTTCTCTTTTTCTTTATCTTCTTCTTCTTTTCTTCTCCTTCTTTTTCACATTGTTCTTTTTCTTCATCATCTTCTTCTCTTGTTCGCATTCTCGCAATCTTCTTAAGACATAAAAATGTGTACGTAAAAATCCGTCCAGCCAAGAGGTGTCTTTAAGCGCTGGTTTCTACTGTTAGAAATATTACGTTATATTTAGACACCTTTAATAAGGGAATCAGTTCTGCTTTATATATTGGTCAATGGCATTGTAATGGACATATTATGTTTCCAATACCTGCGATGATTTAAAGGAAGCAAGTAGAACTGTGAAGATTAGAGATGGAAAATTCTTATAAATAGTATATAAAAATCTTAACATTGAAACTATTTAATTGTAGTATAACCTTATTTACGAGCGCTGCGTCGAGTAAGATTATTGTCCGAATAGTCTGTTATAATGAGAAGCGAATCTAAGTCCGACCCTCCTTGGAAATCTGAAGCCCTCCCCAACTGGGTTTGGATTGTGCAATCGGTCTTTAGCAGGCGACGTAATAGAAAAGCTCGTTATGCACACCAGATGGCCGAAAGGAAGAGCCCACAGAAAAAGTTCGTGGGTCGATTATAGTTTACTATAAAGTGAACCACCTTGTGTGGTTCCCAAGACACCAGAAATAAAAGAATTCAAAGACAGTACTAGAGAAAATAAGAGAGACAAAAAGATACTCCGATGAAATTCAGAAAATCAAAAACAAAAGAACAGTAACTGATCAACATCTTCGACTTACTTCTACGATAGTTTAACAGCAGCCTACGACAAAAATTCTCCTATTGATATTAGTACTGGCGATGAATTAGACCAGCCTACAAACTAAAGATGTCGTTAAGCACTGTAATGTATTACATAAACTATTTAGACACCTTTAATAAGATGACTCAATTTTATATAAGAACCATTCATGTCGCGTGGAATTGAAGTTACATGTTGAAGTAAATAAATGTTGTTTACACTGTAAAGTATTGTATAAACTACTTAGACACCTACAATATGATGCCTTATCTTAATATAAATTTCAAAATTTGTAGTTTTTAAGCTGTAATATGCCAAAAAATAATCTTTGTCGGCGGAAACGACCTATGTTGTCATAAGCTGCCGTTAAACTGTAGATCCAATCCGACGCAGAAATTGGTTCCATTGTAAGGTCATTTCAGCGTTGTAGAAATTTCTAGAAATACGATTACTATATGCGCAGGAAAAAAAGTTGTTCCCGCGTATTCAAAGATATCATAAAGCCACCCACAGTAGGGTGTCCCACGATAACATAGGAAAACTAAAATTGTTGAAACTTTTGATGCAGTCCCTCCTAAAAGTTTCTTTATGATCCCGTAATATCACCTGCCAAGTTTTATGACATTTCTAAAATATTTAGGGGTCCCGCAAGGCTCATAGAGTTAGTGCAGTTTGTTGTAAATTACGCATGGCGTCATTGACTTTTAAATATTTTGGGTGACAACATTTTGATCCCATAATAACATGTTTAGTATCACTAGAAAGCTTTTAAACAGCAGAATCTACCGACATAACCTTCTATATATATATATATATATATATATATATATATATATATATATATATATATATGCATAAAGTTTCAAGTATGAAGAAGACACAAAACACACTACAACAAAAATCAAATTTCTTGGCTTGCAAATCAAGGAAGACTTTCGAGCCTTTAAATCTGTGGTGCACTGGGAAGGCAAACTGCTCCCTGACATAACTGGGGTAAACACGGACAAAGTGGACAGATTGTCAGTACTGATTTCTTCTCCAGTTGATAGAAGTACTAAACTTATGGGTGTGTCAAAGTTGGCTTCTGTGTCAAGGCAGGCAGCAGCAGCAGTACCTTCTGAAGTCGTGGCAGTGCGACACATTTATTATAGGCATGTGTTTTGACACAAGGGCCTCAAATACCGGCAGAGTTAATGGAGCCTGCAACCTTCTAGAGGCAGCCACCGGTCGTAATCTGCTGTATAGATGGCTTGTCAACATCCCATGTTTGAAGTCCTGTTGTCTGATATATTTCGTAGTGTGCCTTGGTAAAGTTTGTCCATCAACTGGGGAAGGCATTCTTCTCTTCAAGCGATTTAACGATAAATGGTCCGACCTGGCTCACCTTCAACCAAAGCCTCATTAATGTCTGTCTGTGTCTGACAAACTGAAGGAGTTCATTACTGAACAGCTTCAACTTGACAATCCTCAAGATGATTAGAGAGAATTCTCCAACTCGCGGCATCCGTGTTTGGATTGAGCAGTTCGACAGCGGTTCGCAAGCCTGCAGGGTGCCCCTCTAGAGCGCGTTGGATGGCGAAGGCAATATATATACTCAATGAAGATTTAGTTGCGTTTTAATGGAACCGAATCGGTTATCCAATTGACGGCCCGTGAATTACAGGGCATCTACGATTACGATTTAACAGATTTTTTAGTCAACATCTGCATCCACCGTGGTTTTCGTGTCGAGTCATTGTTGATTCACCCATCAATGACATTCAACTAATAAAAAGGCTGCAATATTACGATGAAGACCACTAATGACGATGCTGTGTCCTTCTTGGTACCTAAGCCAAGACCTGGAAACCCTCTCTCTGTTCTCACATCATCTCTCTTCTGAAGAGAAAGCACAGCTTATGTCGACAATGAAAGGTGATCGAGGATTGCACTTGGTTCAATCTCTTCCCCGTACGATAAGGAAATTATATATTTCTCGAAGCTTCTTCTGAACTACCGCCAACTCATCGTGGCTTGTATCCTCGATATTCCACGTGAAGAGTGACCCAAAAGCCAATTGTATAAGATCGCATGTCAGGTTGTTAATAATTTGGCCTGTGTGAATGACAATGCTGAACTTGGAGTTGTCTCTTATACAGAATTTCAATTCAACAAGAACGAAGAACAGAAACAGTTTCTTCTGCAAGTTGTTGAAAAACACAGGCATGACTTTTCTAAGTGCAATCGTGACAATCTTGTAGATTATTGCAAAATGTAGAACTGAACAATATGCAGCTGAAGGTATAAACAGTGATTAAGAATAAGCAGACGAAGGTATGGAGGAGCTGAAACCATGGCTGGTCGCATTATCAAGGATTTGTAATAATGATTCCTTCTAACGATTAATGGCAATAACTGATATTGAGAAAGTCCAAAAATCTTGAGTTGCTGTACAATATTTTCATTATTTGATCGTAAAACCATACCTATGTACGTAATAAAGTCAGATACTTGTAGATTCCACTCTTTAAAAGCTTTCCAATGATATTAAACATGTTATCATGGGATCAAAGGTCGGTGTCTAAAAGCGTTAATAAATTGGACACGTTCGAGGCAAATTATGCCAACATGGTGAAAATGTCAGTGTCTTGCGGGACCCCGAAAATTTTTTAAATTTCATAACATTTTTCAGGTGCTATTATGGGACCACAAAGACACTTTTTAGAGGGACTGCATAAAAATTTTCGACAAAATATATTTCTGGGACACCCTAACCCACAGGAATTCTGAAAGGAACCTTCAAGATTCATGTTCGGCAACGCCCATCGTCTTTGAAACGAAGGCGTCGTTAAAGAAATAAATTCATATTGGTACCATTAACAGCCTTCTCAGACATATCAACGGTGAGAACAGTTCAGGAAATTTCAGTCGACGTCATTGGCCTTTGATGCCGCAAAATGTCGCTAAACGCATACCAGTGCTACTGTTATACGCTGAAAATTAGACACCTTTTATAGTGTGCATCACTGTGCTATTTATATTTGTCAGTCTATTTTCACAAGGCAATAGTTCACTGTGTTATTCTGTTTGCAATCTTCATCGACGTCAACGGTCTTAGGCGCAAGATTTCTTTAAACTTTAAGTTTAAGGAGACCAATCAAAGTTAGTACTACTGTCACTACTTCACTTCCTGCGATCAAGCAGTGCCAGTTGCAAGTCCAAAGGAGGAGGGTAACGCTATTCATCTCTGTTCTACAACAGCGTCATTAAACAGAAGCTATAGGTCTGCCCACTGGATGGTTGGCTACTGTTACGTACCCCTCCCCGGCGACGGGCCTTGCCTTCGTCCTGTCCGCCGGTTCGAAGTTCCGTGATGATGTTCAGCTGCTTGTATTGTATTGTAATTGTCGTCAACGGCATTTGATGTCATAAGACGACGTTGAACCTTAGAATAATAATTACGCAATCCGTTCGCTCGTTAACTAACATTTTCAAATATTTCTACTGTAATAAGCTGAAATTTTAAACAGATGAGCAATGTGTTAAAACAGAAAATCCTCTCAAATGCTTTTTTTTACCCCATTCGAACTAAATTTAACAAGTGTTCCCCAGGCTGGGCAACAACATGTTTTTTTGCCAGAAAGCGCGTAATTTGTTACCACGGTAAATAAGAAGAAGAGCAGTCCCTTACGCGAGCCCTGAGGCATGGCTGCCTGCATGGGTACGGAGTGTAAGCAGCTTAATTTTTCTTAGTCTCGGCATATGAGATCGGGTGGCCAAGTCTCTCCCTCGCCGTCTCATCTTCCCACCAACAGTGTACTGTCAGTGAACTTACTACCGCCGAGTTGATTACTGGCGCAGGTGGAACAGAAAAACTCAAACCAATTTTCTGCCCTGTAAAATGGAGAGTAGGCCTATAGGCTACATGTATACGAGTAGTCACCCGAGATTGTTCTTGTGTAGGGACCCTGAGCAAGTGGCTATTTTTTTTCTTATGCAACTCGCTATATATTATATAGATTGTCAAAGTAAAGTCGATGTCAACCGCAAGATGTCGCTAAACACTAAATACTGCTAATTATTTTACTATCTCCTTAGACACCTTTTCAATTGGTTTAGTTAGCACTATATATAATCGTCATTTGTCTCGGTTGCAAGTGAAGACCTTTCTGACTTATATTCTAGCTCATACGAAATGTTCATGGTCGATGTGAGACTGAAGAACTTTAAACACTGGGTACTCATCATCATCATCATCATCTTCATCTTCATCATCATCATCATAATCATCAACAGTTCCTGACGCCAGCCGTGTGGTGGCGATGAGTACGAACAAACATTCTCCATTGTCTTCAGTCATTTGTCAAGTCCAGTGCTCCTTTCAGCGTTGGTCCAATCGATGTTATCTCCTCATTTATAATTATTGTCTATCCAGCGTTGTCTTCGTCTGCTTTTGTTTCCCTTTCCTTCGAATCTTGCATGTAGTGCATTGTGTGGGATTCTGTCAACTGACATTCTCTCTCCACATGTCCAAACCACCGAAGTCGTTGTTAAACGACTTTGTTTAGCAGAACTGTCGAGGTGCCAAATCATTATCTTATGCCACCATTTCTAATTTTTTACTACTACGTAAGCTTAATCCTAATCTAAAATGCACCAATGCATATGAAAATAAATAAAAACGCAAATGTTTATCACGAAAATCTAATTCTTAGTTATCTTCATCTCCATCAAGATATTCGCTTGTTATAGGCCTACACATGTTCATCTTGTATAGCAGAGAGATCGAGTTAAGTTCAGTCACAATTTCCAGCGACTCAATCACCGCAAGGTAACAGGTTTCGTCTTAACAATTTGCGGAGCTTCATCATTTAAACCGGGTTGAACTAGAAGAAATTCGTGTGAAACGTTCGATATTTTTGAAGATCTGCTGAAGTGATCGTTCATTGTTGAAGTTACGCGTAACGACCGGCAAATATAAGAGACAGTATTATTATTTTACAACTGATCATGGGCGTAGCGAGGAAAAAATTTCGGAGGGGGTTTTAAGTTTTCGGGGGTTTCCATTGAAGATTGTCGCAAAAGTTAAGGTTTTTTGTATTTCGCATGTAAAAGCCTATGCAAAAATTTCCGGAATCTTATTTGGGGGTTTGAACCCAGAACCCCCTAAATACGCCCGTGAAACTGATACATAAATAAATATGTAGCTTCTAAATGACTTTTTGGAAAATATACGGAAGCATAAAATGTGGTTTGGTGCATGGCTGAATTTGAGTACCACTGGTAATTCGGATGACACATTTTTGTGAATGTGTACAATAGACACCTCTAATAAGATGCATCAATCTTCTACAATAACCATCAAACGCTTCATAGAGTGTTCGCGCACATCTTTTGCGGGCGCTGTAGGAATTTCGAGATTACGATTACGATACACGCAGGACAATAATTTTGTAAAACACCTCCACCGAATCAGGTGGGGCCAGTCCAAAGCCTGAATAAAGGAGGAGGGAGGTGTTTCCTAGCGCTGCTAATAATTCTGTTAACGACGCTGTGTGATAATGAAGACGATAACTATCTCCCTCCTACTTAATCCGGGCTTTGGACTGGCACCAACCGACGCTAATCATCCTGTTGTGATACAGGTTCGTTAAACAGCAGCTAAATAAATTTACAAGAATACTCTCGAAAACAGTAAGAACTGTTCAAAAAATGTTTCCCTGTCGATATTGGCGGCTCTCTTGCAAAAGACTTCGTTGAAAAATGGAAATAACTTCTCTCGTATGAAGCGTGAAAGCTACTTTAAGCAAAGTAGGTATTGTCTAAAAGCGTCACTGAACTGGGAGATCAACATTATTTTGGAATGCCTAACAAAATAATGATTATGTCGACTCTAACTAACATTACCTCACAGGAGAAGAACTGCAGATTAGATCTATCAGGTATATGTAGGTTTAGTTTCTGTTCAACTACGATGTTTCATATAGCAAGATGATTACCATCGCCCTTCTCCTTAATCAACGCTTCGGACCAACCATGCTGATAATTAGAAATAATTGTGAAGATTCAGTTGGACACCTGTAAAACGCTTCATTTTATATGCTCTAGTTAAACACCTTGAAAACACTTTTATTTAGAGCTATATGTTTGTCACGTTCAATACGCCGAGTAGGTTTTGGTTGATTATTTTGCAGGTAGAGAGAACTGTTAAAAAATTTCTGTCGACGTCGACGGCCTTAAACGTTAAACTCTGGATCCTATCTTCACAATAACTATAATATAAGAATATAAAATTATGACAATAAACGCATCTAATAATAATAAAACATAATATTCGTTTTTTAAAATTCAAACTGACACAGTAAGATTACAAGTTATGGTAGATACAGATAAGTGGCCGAGTGGGTTGGTAGCCCGCTCGTCACCTCGGCGGCCCAGGTTCGATTCGGGTCGGTCGGTTTATCAGAGATTAATTTCTCGGATCTTTACTGCGGGTGGCTCGGTCGCAATATAAACAACAATACAATACAATACAACACAACACAATATACTGGGGCGCGGTGGTATAGGGGTATGTTCGGTGCCTTGCAGCTGGAGGGTTGCGGGTTCGAATCCACCTCAAAGCCTGGGCAAGTCCTTCACTCGCAATTGCTCATGCGTTTCGGCGTGAAACTCCGATTCAGCGTCCGCGCAGTAGTCGGGAGCGCCTCTGAATGGGAAATCTGGTAAGGGGCGCTATAACAAGTGTTCAAATACAATACAATACAATAAAAAAGTTTAACAGGAGTCGATTTTAACTGTATGGCAGCCTGCAAGGCGTCCATCTGTCCTACTGCTCATTTTACAGTAGCCCCATGTGGAGTTGAAGGCTGAGTCAACCTTATGGGGCTAATCGCGTATCGAACCCGCGTCCTTCTGATCTTCGTGTCACAGGTTTAAGCATCAACCATCTCCCCGCACTGTTTCCTGGTAAAAGTGTGAAGTTAGGTCGACGTTAACGGGCCTGGCAGCTACAAAATGTCGCTAAACAATGGAGAAGACAGCGCTTTTTGGACACCTTCGAAACGCTTTCCACAGATACTATATTAATTAAGTGAGATGGAAGAGCGTGATGCTGTTGACGTCATTGTTGATAGTTTCGGCTACAATGTTGTTGCTGTTAGAGTCGTTTTGATATTAATGAACAATGATGAATGTTACGACGTTTTATTAATGAAAATGATGATGACGACGATGAATATGATGATGATGATGATGATGATGATGATGATGATGATGATGATGATGATGATGATGATGATGATGATGATGATGATTATGATGATGATGATGATGATGATGACGATGCTGTGTTGGCGCTGATATTTTTGTTGATGCTGATGATAATCACTTTGATGAAGAAGATGACAATAAAGATGTAAGCGACTTGGATGAAGATGACCAAAGTGATAAATTCTGATTACAAAAACGATTCTGGACCAAAGTTAAAGTCGTAGCATATTAGGACAAGTTAGCAGAGAACGTGCATAATAATAATAATATAATAATAATAATAATAATAATAATAATAATAATAGGTCCACTTTAAATGCGAAGTTCTTGTTAGACTATGAGGTGTTTACTGTAACTTATATTCTTCAAACTGGTGAAATTGGTGCTACTGCGATATTGGTGAAGTATGGTGAAACTGGATTGCTAATCACCTTTTGGTCTGCGGGTCAGAACCAGTGTTATTTTACTTCACAAAATAATTTCTCTTTCAGTTTCAGTTCAGTTCGGCTGGGAGTAATTTCAGTTTCAGTTCAGTTTCAGTTCTCAAATAATTTCAGTTCAACTTCAACTTCGAGTTCTTAAATAATTTCAGTTCAAGTTACAGTTCTCAAACAATTTTAGTTCAAGTTACAGTTACAGTTCTTAAATAATCTTACTTCGAGTTCAATCAACGTAGTTACTTGAAGTTGAAGGTCTATCAACGTAGACACTAGTACACCGCTGAACGACAATACTGTGAACGATAATACCGTGATATACCGAGAAATCTCGCGAGATTAACGACTTTCTATTAAGTTCTTAACATAGTCCAACGAAAGACTGGTTCACCGCTAATTTAAGTCAGTATTCAGTAAGTAAATTACTTCATTTCTACTTTTAGTCATAAATGTGAAATTTCTTCGTTAGAATTATCGTTACAGTTTTTACTCAGTAATCATTATTTCCGTTTCTTCAAACTGGTTCTTAGAATATGGTCAGTTACTGTTATACTTATGAAGTAACGGAAAACTTATTTTCAGTTCGACTTATCGTTTCCGTTAACGAATATAACACTGGTCAGAACTCAGACAGGAGAAACACCCTGACGTTATCTGCATCCAATGAACCTGGAAAGGACTTGGCTATCCTCTAGGCCAAGTTAGTGGAACCGCAGCACCTGTAAGATACCGGAAACAGTGCTATATTTTCTGATTCAGTGTCCTTATGACTATAGCCGACCCTGCAAAAGAGACTCCGAGATGAACGTCATCGCGAAAAAGTAATATGCTGCTTTCGAACAAATATAACACACCCGAACTGCCTAGACTTCAAGGTGGCTTGGTTACTCGGATGGCTTTTGTGAAGTGTCGAGTTCACCTACAATAGACACCTCGAATAAGACGCGTGGATCGTCTATAAATAAACGTGGAAATCGCTGTTGAAATTGGGTTGTCATGAAGCTATATGGGCGCTGTAGAAATTTCTAGATTACGATTACTATTATAAAGTAGGCCTACACGCAGGAAAAACTTTTTCCTAGTCATCCAAAAGACGCTGCAGAAACCTCAAAAAACGTTGAAACGAATATTGTATGGACACTGTGTAAATAAACTTTCTACGAATATTAATACCTAGTTTGAGATTCTACATTCTTGCTCAGCAATGAATGCGTCGTTAAGGAAATATAACAGCTTTCTTAGACATTTTCTGAATTGTGAGAGCTATACCAGCTGCGAGCCTATACTTGGTCTGGTTGATCCGATTATTTAGCTTTGTACGTAACGACGAACACCATGTACTCCAACGGCTCTTCCCACCACCTCGTCCCTCTTGTGGACATGTACTCCGTCCGGGCTCATGGCTTCTCTCTACCGGACTAGGACAACCGCAATTTCATTTCTAAAGTATTGTACAGAAGCATATTCTGAATAAATCACTCAAAATTAAATTAAGCTCATAATAAGAGCAATTCGTAAGTTTGTTTGAAAGAAACATAAACTTAAGCCTAGATAAAGCCTCAGACTAGAGAGCGTAAAGGGGCGCTATATAAATTCCAACTGATTCTTCTTAAAATGTCAAGATGTACATGTAAAAATCCTTCCACCCAAAAGATGTCATTAAACGCTGGACACTATTGTTCGAAATATAAAGTAGCTTTTTAAACACCTTTATAAAAGGCTATGATTGCTATATATAATAGCGATTTAAGCGATGGATAATTGGTAATTGGAGTCTGCTTATTAAATTGAGAATTGTCAGAATCGAAAGCTGTAGAAGAATAATAATGAAAATTAGAGATGAGACACCTCAGCTCAGATGAGTGGTTCCTCTACAATAATCAACAGAAATTGAGTCCGTAGATTGTCCCGTTGGGGCGCGGTGGTGTAGGGGTAGGCTATGTTCGGTGACGTGCAGCCGGAGGGTTGCGGGTTCGAATCCACCTCAAGCCGCAGTGTAGGGACCCTGGGCAAGTCCTTCACTCGCAATTGCTCATGCGCTTCGGCGTGAAACTCCGATTCAGTGTCCGCGCTGTAGTCGGGAGCGCCTCTGAGTAGAAATCTTGAAGGGGCGCTATAACAAGTGCTCATACATACATACATACATACATACATACATACTTATTACGTGCGCTGTAACGGTAGAGATAATAAATTATCGAAATTGTAATAACAATACGAGCAGGAAAAAAGTTGCTCCCTCGCACCCACAAATATCCTATAGCCATCCAAAAGACCTTGTAGAAATTTGACGACAATTTTGAAATAAACTTTCTAGAGTCTTGCTCAGAAACGACTATCGTCATTCTCAGGAAGGCTTCTTGAAATAAATAAATACACATTGGTGCTATAAACAGCTTTCTTAGACATAAATGAAAGGCGAGAACAGCTCAGAAAAATATCATTCGATATCAACTGATCTTATGCCACAAGATGTCGCTACACGCAGGCCAGTGCTAGTGTAATAAAGTCATAATTAGACACGTTTTATAGCAGGTTTCATGCTATTATATAATTTTGGTATTCGCGCTGATTAGGCAGATTAACACTGGCTATCGTGAGACATTAATAATGTCTTTGCTGCAAGATTTCGCAAAACTTTCGTAAACCAAATCATGAACGTCTAATTAGAAGTTCAGGAACAGTCAGTGTTCAAACTCCGTCACTGCCTGCGACCGAGTGGTGCCAATTCCAACTCTGGATAAAAGAGGAGGGCAACGCTATTCATCTCCGTTGTACAACAGCGTCGTTAAACAGAAACTAGGCCTACCCACTTAATCGTTAGCTATTCTACCAGAAATTATAACCATGGGTTTGGGTCAAAACGACACAGCCCTTGCGGCCTTATGATGTCGCAAAACATGTGATAAAACAAGTGGGTTGGGCGTTTTCCTTGGAGCAAGGAGGGTGCAAATACTAAGACATACAGAGAGATAGACAACCATACAGTCAGACAAACACATTACAGACAGTAATACCAACGGAATGCTTTGTTCATTCCAGCCAAACAGAAAGAGACAACCAATA
The DNA here is from genome assembly GCA_020284085.1 of Aporrectodea caliginosa. Lineage (NCBI taxonomy): Eukaryota > Metazoa > Annelida > Clitellata > Crassiclitellata > Lumbricidae > Aporrectodea > Aporrectodea caliginosa. Next base: position 135,583 of record JACEVL010000122.1, on the reverse strand, counting down.
GGACTCAAAGAAACACAGCAAGATCCTCCGTCAACAGAACCCCGTAAAAAGATCCCCAACTCATCCACCTCATCCGATTCCAACTCCGTCACCGTCTCTGCCAGAAACTCCGTCTCTCCAGCTGGAAGAGGGAGATCCGGGCAGCCAAGTGGTTCTCCGTGGTCCTGTCCGTCTTCACGGCCTGCTGGATCATAGGGGTCAGCGCTAACGAAGACATCTCTGCTAAAATCAGGGCATTTATTAAGCGCAACCATCTAAGTAGATGCGTGTTAGTTTTATGATTAATTTGTAACACGCTTAGAGCGATCGCCTTAGACACCTTTGAAATGAGGTCTACCAGCTCTATATAAGGATCGGACACGATAGGCGATTAATAAAACGACACTTTGCTTTTCCCTAAAAAAGTTTCTTCCATTATAATGGCCAACAGAGAGAGGGTCAATCTTTATACTGCCCTACTTTGGCAAAAGGAAGCAAGTCACAGATTTTAGTTTCTGAGAAAAATGCGAAAAACAACTCAGGCCTGGAAATTGTCTGAATTTACGCGTACAATTCCAAGGCAAAAAGAAGCAAGTCCATGCGTATGCATCACATTCGCATGGACTTGCTTCTTTTTGCCTTGGGATTTTCCAGTACTACTTGGACATGCTTCTTTCTGCTTCTGCTTTTCCGCCAGAACCACATGCAATAATAACTATTTATATAGTCGATTGTGTTGGACTTGCTTCTTGAACCAAAATGATACCGATATGTCATTTTAACCTTAAACTGGACTTGCTTCCTTTTGCCAAAGCACGGCAGTATACCATGTTACATGAGAGTATCCAGTCCTGTGTTTGATATGTGTCCCTGGGTCATATGGGAAACAATTCCATGCAGAGGGTAAAGGAGTTATGTCTATTTCTTGTGCGAGGTATACGCTCGATTCCCTTAAGATGCGCCTACGTGATTCGTGCACTATTGAAATTACGCGGGAACAACCAGCAAATATAAGCGGCGGCATGTTATTATTATTATTATTATTTTAACCTGACACAGAATAAACAAATATCTATCTATCTATCTATCTATCTATCTATCTATCTATCTATCTATCTATCTATCTATCTATATATCTATCTATCTATCTATCTATCTATCTATCTATCTATCTATCTATCTATCTATCTATCTATCTATCAATCTATCAATCTATCTATCTATCTATCTATCTATCTATCTATCTATCTATCTATCTATCTATCTATCTATCTATCTATCTATCTATCTATCTATCTATCTATCTATCTGAAATACAATTAGAACAGCAGCACCAAAACAACACTGAAGCTAACTTGCTTATCAATAGGTAAGTATGCATGTCTTATATAATTTTAAGCGTAGTGGATCCGTTCACGCCCCGGACGTGAGCGGAACCCCAGCACCACGTTCAAGCCCGTCACACTATTGGCTAAAACATGTCACGTGAACTTGCTCACTTCCCTTGAGATTTTGAAATGGCGGACACCGTGAGGGTCGTTTAGGGTCAGGTGCGGCGTCGTTAGGGTCACGGTTAAGGTTTGAGTCGTCATTAGAAAACATAGTCAACAATCTTCCACCGCTTTCGGGAGTGTTAATCGGTCCACAAAAGTGACATGCAATGACCAATTGCGTAGCTGGCGTGACTCGAGTCCTGGGTATACAGTCACGTCGGGCGTGACTGTATCCACAACCAATTTTAAAAGCTCAGTTTATGGCCACGATAGGGCTATATAACCCCAAACAATTAACATGCCATGCTAATTCAAGATATACAAATTGTTTCATATTCGCCTGGCAATGAAGAACACGCAGTATTCTTAGCATTTTTGTCCTACTTCTACAATAGTTCAGCAGCAGCCTAAAAATATCCTCTTGATATTAGCAGTAATGCATGCGATGAATTAGACAATCCTACAAACTAATCACTGCCGTAAGATGTCGTTAAACTGTGTAATGTATTATATAAATTACTTCGACACCTTTAATAAGATGCCTCACTTTTCTATAAGAACCATTCATGTCACGTAGAATTTAAGTTCAATCCATTTCTTCCTTCAACTTCGTCAGATCTACTATCTTATGTGGAATGTTAACATCAAAAGTCTAATGCAAAATGACATCTAAATATGGAGAAAATGAATTTTATATAGCGTCGGAAAATTAGATTTAAAGCTGTCTGTACAGGTTCTAACACTTTAGTTTTATTCAACGGTCCGACATCACAGTTCGAAATAAGAACGTTATAAACTAATGGTTTTTGGTGTTTCTGTTTAACGACTAGCTGTGTGGTAACAAATACCATTGACGTCGCCCTCCTCCTTTATCCAGGCTTGGGACTGGCACTGTCAGAAACCTTTGGCACGGTATCCGATTGGTTAGAGCGCTCGGTTTGTAAAACGAAGGTTATGGGTTCGATGCCTACCAGAGATTGTTCCTGTGTAGGGACCCCGAACAAGTCCGAACAACAGGTTAATTTGCTCTTATACAACTGACTATAGGTTATCAGTGTAAGGTCGATGTCAACCGCCTTGTCACCCTCAAGATGTTTCAAAGCACTGAATATTAACAATAATTTTGTGATCTCTTTAGACACCTTTTTAATTGACTTACATAGCGTTATATATAGTCGTCATTTTCTATCGATCGCAATCAACTGTGGTGCGAAAATACTTAACCAATAGCATTCGAAGGCCAATGAATGATGAATGTAATATACTGTAAGGAAACTAGATTTAGAGGTGTCTAGCAAGCGCCAAAAATTCAACGTTCAGCGGCATCTCGGAGGCGGGGAATAGCCAAGGAGTAACTGTCAAAAGTTGATCGAAGAGCTATGCAATTCCATTCATTTATATAGCGCCGTGCTAATAATAAACAATCTCTTAAACCCAATGCGTTTCTTGAAGGTGTATGGGTTAGTGCAGGTAGTTTAATGATTAGCGTGCTGGACTGTCAATCGAGAGGTCGGTGTTTGAATCCCAGCCAGGACAGAAATTTGCTTTAAAATGTGGGCTTCACTTGCGCCCCCTATCCGACTCGACTATAATGAGTACAATGTCGATGGGAAGATCAGACAGCGAGGGAGAAGAACAGTCATTGACCTCACATGCCGATGCTGAGAAAAATGAAGTCGTTAGCACTTCATACCCATAGCTGCCGCGGGGCTAGCTTAAGGGACTGCCCCCTCCCCATTTTCCCCTTTCTCTTCCTCTTCATCATCACCCTCATTACAGGCCTTATGCTCATGCTCATCATAATCATCATCATCATCATCATCATCATCATCATCATCATCATCATCATCATCATCATCATCATCATCATCATCAGTGTAAGCATTGTGTGGATTCTGCCAATAGTGTGTGTCCACAGTTTAACGGCAGCTTATGACAAGATAGGCCGTTGCCGCCGACAAAGATTAGTTTTGGCATATTACAGCTAATAGTATTTTTATTTCACCACAGTTTAACGTCGTCTTATGACATCAAAGGCCGTTGACGACAATACAAAACAGAAAATATACAATACAATCAGAACAAGAAACTTATAGCATCCGAACAACACCATTAAAGGTGTCGAAACAGAGCTTTACAATTTCACTAATATTCAATATTTTTGCAACATAAAGTATTTCATCTCATACTGTCTGTGATCATTATATCCTAACAAATTTCATTAACTAACAAAGCATACATGTATTATAATTGATTAAGGTATTCCTTTAAACTGTTCATGTACATTAACCAAGCCATACCATTATGCAATATTGAAGAACTAAAGTTGAATGATAGTAATATTGTAATATGAATATTCATTAACCAATAAGTAATGTTTATAATTTTCTAACATCGAGTTCTTATTATTATGACATAACATATTTTAAACAAAAATCAACAGTCGAAAAGAAGTCGTCCATGGATATTTCAGCAAACAGCATTGCAACACAGTACTGCAATATTATGCAACACAGCAGGCACTCCGATACAGCAACCAAACCAAACCATTTGTAATATATAATACTGAAGAACCAAAGTTGAATAATAGTAACCAGCGTTCTGAGCGTTGCAACCAACTTTGCAAGCAACTTTGCACAATAGTAATATTGCAATATAGATATTCATTAACCAATAATTAATATAAATAATTTTCCAACATCAGACTTTTATTATAAATGTTGTATGACATAACATATTTAAAAATTAACAATTGAAAGATCTTATCTATGAGTGTTTCAGTAACCAAAATGTACACATACAACCTAAATTAAAGTATAATTAGTTATAATAGTGCTTAGTGAGTGAGTGAGTCCTCAGTTTAACGGCAGCTTATGACAACATAGGCCGTTGCCGCCGACAAAGATTAGTTTTGGCATATTACAGCTCTACTGATTAATATTAATCAGTAGGCTAACTGCTATTGCCCGGTGTCTAACGCACAAGACATCAACCGATGGCGCTCCGTGTGATGACGATGCACCTAATACATGGGTTAATATGGGAACGCTCTCTAGCGATTAATACAAGCAACAGAGCAATAAATCGTCATGATGTTAGTCTGTTGCAGGTAGAGAAAAGGACTTTGATAGGCTGCGTTTTTTGTTCAGTTCACGGGATCGAAACTCAACGATGTTCTGCTTATTGGAGATACGGATTTTTTAAAGCCACGCGGATGTGAAATTACGTTGAAATCCAGTGGCCATGGGGGGTTAAACAAAAATTACAGTATTGACAACATAATAATAATAATAATAATATCTTTTCTTTAATTTAGCGCCTGACAAACGCACTGCGCTGTACATTTACATGTTATGCAATTGAAACAATCTTAACTAGTTAACTACTAACAGAACAGACAGCTTGTAATACACGACGCTAATAGCAGCCTACAAAGCAAATCCGCCCTAACGGGGCTCGAACTCGGTACCTCTCGCACTCTTCGCCAGATGTTATCCAACGCGCCACCGGACCCCCTCATGTTTTAGGAGTTGTTAAAACTTAAAAATCTGGAGAAATTTCTGTCGACTTCAGAGGCCTAAGTTGTGACAAATTGTCACTAAACTGTGGATCCTATCCTATCATTCGCCAAACTCATTTTAGACACCATTAAATCGTTTATTTCTGATCATATATAAATCACTTTTTCGTTTATTCGGCAGATCGGCGACAATTGAGGCCACTGATATTTCATTAAGGTAACGTCGACATCGCCGCAAGATGTCGTTAAACACTGTAATGCTACGAACCATGATGGATAAGCTTCGACACCTTTAAGTCAGTTCCTTCTTACAATAATTAGCCACTGTTAGTTGTCTGGTTGTGCCAATCCCAAGCCTTGAGAAAAGAGGAGGGTGATGTCTATCATCTTTGCTATGATCGTTTAGTGTCGTTAAACACCACATAACCAACCAACTGATTTGTTTCATAATTTCTTCAATTGGTAATGTTTTGCAATACTAAACACTCAACACTTTTTTTACTGACACCAAGCACCAATTCTTCACAACGAGAAATAAATGGGTGAATATGGGAACGCTCTCTAGCCATCAACAGAATATAGAAAATGGCTTTGATTGGCTGTGCTTTTGTTCAATTCACGGGATCAAAACTCTGCTTATTTGAGATACGGATTTTTAGAGCCACACGGATGCGAAATTGCATCGAAATCCAGTGGCCATGCGTTGGAATGAAAGCAAAAGCTACAGAATTGACACTATTTTCTAGGAGTTGTTAAAAGTGAAACTCGGGAAATATCTGTCGACATCAACGGCTGTCATAAGATGTCGTTAATCCGTGGATCCTATCCTATCATTCGCCAGGCTCATTTTAGACACCGTTAAATCGTTCATTTCTGATCATATATAAATCACTTTTTCGCTCAATCGCTATTATATATACATGCTGTGTTATGTGTGATATGTTAGAGTCCTGTTGTAACTATTTGCATATATTATGATAATATTGTGTGATTGAAATTATTAAATACTTCCGTAAAATGTACCAAAATATTACAAACTTCATGTTTTACTTGCATGTGTGACAAATATCAATCAAGCAAGCTGTATTAAGAACATTAAATGTAATAGATTGAAAATCTCAGATGAAGTTTCGGTTCTCTTTTATTATAGTAGCACAATAAATTATAAAGAATTGTCATATTCACTGTTTGAATATATTCCTTTAATAATGCTTGATTTTACTGATTGATGACTTCTTAAAAATTCAAAAGTGGAATAAGAACTTCATGTTAAACTTTCGTTTCATTTAAATTTGTAAAATAAATGTTATTGAAATAAATAGATTTAGAAGTAAATGTGCATTAGGAATGATGATCAAGAATTACTTTTAAGAAACATTTCTTGTATACGACAATTGCTGCTAAATATTGTTGAATTTGCATCAAATACCAAATTGCATGTATCAAATTGTATATTTATGAATTGTAATTTTGTTTATGTCGTTAAACAATGAACACTAATAACATTTCAAAGTTATGTTTGGACAGTCTTAAATGGTGTCTTTTGGACGCTATGAATTCATTTAACTGCACTGTATATGTTTTAAATTGTCGTCAACGGCCTTTGATGTCATATGACGACGTTAAACCTTGTTCTAAATAAATAATAAATCGCTAACTTGTCAACGGCCTTTGATGTCATATGATGACGTTAAACCATGGAATTAAAAAAAAATCTCTAACTTGTGATTCATTAATGCCACTTAATTGTGATTACGGCAACGTCGACATCAACGCAAGATGTCGATAAACACTAATACTACGAACCATATTAAGCTCATCTTAGCCACTTTTAAGTCAATTCTTTCTTACACTAACTCTGCCACTGTTCGTACGCTGCTAGTGCCAGTGCCCAGCCTGAAGAAAAGAGGAGGGTGACATCAATCATCTTTACCATGACACAGTCTCATTAAACACCAACTAACCAAACAACTCTTTTTTTCATAATTTGTTAAATTGATACTGTTTTGCAATACTCAAGACTTTTCTATAGACACCAAGAACCAATTCTTCACAGCAACATTTCAAGCAATACATGTTCACTTCTGGTTCCAGCAATATGTTTAGATCAGCAAGTGACAAAGTTGATTACAAGGCCTACTGTTTTCTTTGTTGTCAACCAGCTGATGAATGCTATCGAAAGATTCAAGTGACAGTCAGTAACCAAACAATGTTGAAAACTTTTGAACAGCATAACGATGAGTGGGAGTCTGAGATTTTAAGTCGTCTGAAAACTTGCGGTGATTTTCGTACCGCTGATAATTTCTACTTAATACTATACTTTACAACATTTGTAGATGAGCCTTCACCATCTGTGTCTACTGCTAATGTTGGCGGTAGACCTATTAAGTAACGAAATGATGGCATATTTTGATATTGTTTGCTAATAGGTTGAAAACAACGGGAACTGTGAATCATTCACCGTCCAGGAATTGCATGAAATGAATACAGATAGTAAGCGTATTGTCTGTGCTGTTGCCCATCTTTTCAAAGCTAGCATAAGAGATGCAAATTTTATGACATTGAACGATATCCTCTGAATGCTGATATTAGTCAGAGTTTTGCAGCTAAGAACTGGGCAGCCTGGCACCACTTTGTGCGGTTTCTCCAAGGCCTAGAGTGTGCTCAGCTAAGCAGACTGCATCGTTCAGGCTTTGCAAGCTTTTGTGGTAGTCACTGTAGATCACGGGTTCGAACAGGGCTAGAGCCAACAATCTCTCCTTCTACATAAACAAAAGACACGTGAGATGATCTACTCCATGAGGGCTTCTACCAACCTGGTCATCACTGAGGCCGCGCGAGTGGATTCAATGCGGGTTCTTGGCATCATAATCCATGTATGCTTTATTTCTGCCTCCATTCGCGAAGTCGCAAAAATGACAATCATTTCACATTTTTTTCTATCTTCACTACATTAATAATACAACAGTATTACAGTACGTTACAGTCACATTATTCTTATTTTCAGTTTGTCACAAGTTTTTTAAGTTTTTGCCACCGATCGATCTAATCTTGTATGTTACCGCGAAATTTTAAAGCAAAATGTTTGTACAGCGTCTGAAAGCTATATTCAAAGGTGTCTAAGCATATTCAGACAGGCTTTTGATAGCATCTGGCAGCAGGGGCTATGGAGAGTGATGAGGAATTATGGAATACCAGAGGAGCTAGTGGAGCTACTGGAGGACCTAGGGCCTATATAGCAAGACGGTAAGCGCAGTGAGAGTAGATGGGGAGCTAACGGAATGGTTTCGTGTGCATGTTGGAGTAAGACAAGGCTGCGGTCTATCCCCATACCTATTCAACCTGATATTGGAGGCAATGATGGACATAGCGCTGGCAGATACAGAAATAGGGGTGAGAATAAATGGAACAATAGTCAACAACTTAAGATTTGCAGACGACATAGATCTGATGGCGGAAAGCGGAAGCCAACTGCAGGAACTAACGACCAGGGTACACGAAAGTAGCAAAAGATTCGGGCTTAAGATCAATGGAGAGAAGACCAAAACAATGACAATTGGTAAGGAAAAAGAAAAGATAAACATCACCCTGGAAGGAGAGGAGCTGGAACAGGTGACGGAATTTGTGTACCTGGGGGCGTAATAATTATTACGGAGGACGCGGAGTCGACAAGGGACATAAGGAAAAGAATTGGGCTGGCGTCAGCAATGTTTGGAAAGCTGAGGAAACTATGGAGATCAGGCAACATCTCAACAAGAACAAAAACCAAACTATATGAAACACTGGTGATACCGGTCCTCGCGTATGGAGCAGAGTCTTGGTGCATGAAAAAGGAGGACGAGACTGGGCTGGGAGCGCCTCTGAGTAGATTTCTTGAAGGGGCGTTATATAAATTTCCAGAATGAATGAATGAATGAATGAGAGAAGACTCCTGGTGGCGGAGATGGGATGGCTACGAGGACTACTGAATAGATCACGAAGAGAAAAGATACGGAATGATACGGAATGAGGCGACACGAGACGAACTGGGACAGAAGGAAACGGTAGTGGAAAGAATAAAGAAACGAAGACTAACATGGTATGGACATGTGATCAGGATGGAGAACGGAAGAATGCCGGCAAAGGCGCTGCACGGAGAGGTGGAGGGAACGAGAAGCAGAGGACGTCAGAAGAAGAGATGGATAGATAACGTACTGGAGGACATAGAAGACAGAGGATGGGACTTAAGAAGGGCAATTGAACTCGCAAGACACCGACCGAAATGGAGAAGTTTTGTTAGAGCCTCATCGTCAGCGAATACTTGACGGAGGAGAAAGAAGAAGCATATTCTAAAAAAAATTAATAATTGAGTTGCATTCGACGTTTAGCGACAACTTGCGATCCCGATCTCACAAGTCACAACTCGGAGAAGAAGAGATTCTCTTCGTTCTGAAGTCCAATAGCAATTGAAGGAATGGTGAATATAATAGTCAGGAACGTAAATTTAAAGGTGTCTACTAAGCGCCTAACAATTCAACGCTCAGCAACATCTATAGGAGGCGGGGAAAAGCCAAGGAGTTACTCTCGCAGGTTGATCGAAGATTGATGCAAATCCAATCATTTCTATAGCGCTGTTATAATTATAAGCAATCTCTTATAAGAATCAATGCGTTCCTTGAATGTGTATATATGTTGCACGGTAGTGATAGTGGTTAGCGTACTGGACTGTCCACCGCGAGTTCGGGAGTTCAAATCCCAGACAGCGCAGAAATAATTTTTGAGATTTCGCTTTCACTTGCATCCCCTAGCAGACTCGCTTGTACTGAGTACATTGGCTGTGCACGGTTGGTTGGAAAAATGGACAGTGAGAGAGAGGACTGGTCATCGACCTCATATGCCAAATTGCTTATCCGGCGTAGGCTGCCTCTGTCTCCTATAGACTGATCTTCCGGATATTGACCTGATTACGGCTTGATTTCGTAAATAATAGTCTATACAAAACTGTTAATATTGTAAATATTTTATGCAAATATTAAACCTAGTCACTGCACGTCCGCGCGTTAGTGCCAGGCAGTGCCAGACCCAAGCCTGGATTAAGGAGAATGCGACGCAGGTCGATCGAAGAGTTATGCTAATCCATTTATTTATATATCTCTTTCTCACATAGCTTCATTGAACTGAAACTACTACTACATAAATATTATCTGATAGTGCCAGTCCTACGCCTGAAAAAGAAGCAGACGAAGCTAATCGTCTTTATTAGAACACGGCGTTCTTAAACAGCAACTAATTCACAAGCGCTCGCCTATTCAAAGGGATTGTACAGTGAGTTATCAGGCGCAGATCTACGGAAAAATTAAGCCCTTCCCCGCCTGGGGTTGGATTATGCAATCGGTCTTTAGCCAGCGACGTAAGCGAAAAGCTAGCTGCGTACACCAGATGGCCGAAAGTGAGAGCCCACAGAAAAGGTTCGTGGGTCGATTACAGATGACGATTGAGTGGACAACATGGGTTGTTCTCAAGACTACAGAAATATAAGAATTTATTCGAAGAAAATACAAAAGAAAATCAAGAAAGACAAAGAGAAAGTTACTCCGATGAAATAAAAAAAACGAAGAACTAATGACAAATAACTTTGCCCTAGTTTTACAAGAGTTCACAGCAGCCTACGATAAAAAAATCTCATCTTGATATTAGCAATAATACAGACGATGAATGAGACCAACCTACAAACGAATGACTGCCGTAAGACGTCGCTAAACACTGTACTATGTTGCCTAAACTACTTCAACACCCTTAATAAGATAACAGAATCGTATATAAGAACCATTCATATCGAGCGGAATTAAGTACATGCTGAATTACGCAAATGTCGTTAAAAACTGTAAAGTATTACTTGAACTACTTAGACACCTTTAACATGATACCTTATCATGCTATTAGTTAAAACAACAATAAATCACAAAGAATTTTATCTATTCTCATTTGCGAAACTGATGCATTTACGAATTGTCGTCAACGGTCTTTGATAATAATAATAATAATCTTTTCTTTATTAAGCGCCTGACAAACGCACTGCGCTGTACATTTACATGTTATGCAATTGAAATCTTAACTACTAACAGAACAGACAGCCATGTAATACAACGGCGCTAATAGCAGCCTACAAAGCAAATCCGCCCAACGGGGGCTCGAACTCGGTACCTCTCGGTCTCTGTGCCAGCTGTTATCCAAAGCGCCACGGCCTTGATGTCACAAGAAGACATTAAACCTGCAAAATAATAATAAATAAATCAGTTAATTGCTGAGAAGGTTAAGTCGAACGTCAACGAACCTGTCAGCCGCAAGATATCATTAAACAATGGAAACTTAGGCTACTACTGCAATTTGCGTTCTTCGCTTAGGCCAACTAGAAGGCGTAAGAGGTCGCTAAACACGTGCACACAATTTCAAGCTTTATTCAAACACCAGTCACAATCACTATAACAGTTTATTTAAGCAAAAGTTTGAGGCAACGAAAGGCTACACCAAAATGTGAAAGTCCACCTAACAGAGTTATCTAATTTCTATTAAAAGATTTTAAAACACTGTTTTACTCAATTCTATATCACAAAAGTTAACAGCGCAAACAAAACGTTATTTTAAATGTTTTTTCCCGTTTAAAAATTAACCTTTTGTGGCCAACAGAAGGCCAGTATTTTATTACTGGTGAGTGATGGTTAAGGTAGCTAAGTTATCGGCAAGGAATCCATATTTAAATTAATAGTTACTCGTGAAAATAATTATAAATCCGTTTCACTCTTAAACACGATGTTGCCCACGTCAAATTTTGTATATGATATTAATTTAATATGATGTTCTAAATGTTCACAGGCAATTTTTTACTTCGCAAACATAATTATTCGTCCAAATACCTTAACACATATAATAAACTGAATGCGTCTGTTATGTAAAGAAGCAGCGATATTTTCCTGACCCCCGCCCTCCGATTATCGTACAAAAACTGTTGAGCGTATACCAAGGACAACCAGCAAATATATGAGGCCGTATACGTACTATTTTAAAACTGATACATAAATATATAGCTTCTTAATGGCTTTTTCGTAATATATATATATATATATATATATATATATATATATGTATATATATCAGACACCATGAAAGGTGGCTTGGTGCTTGACTGAATTCTCTGTACCACAGGCAATTCAGATGGCACGTTTTGTGAATGTTAAGTTTTACTACAAATAGACACCTCTAATAAGACGCATGGTTCTGATACAATAACCGTCAATCGCTGATGAAAATGGGTTCTATCGTACACATTTTGTTGGCGCTGTAGAACTTTCGAGATAACGATTATGACACGCACAGGATAAAGGTTCAAGTGGTATTATACAGAGGTTGAGTGCTATTTCTCAATATATAGGTATTAGGTAGCTGAAGAGACTTATTAAAGGTGTCTTTATCAACAGTTTATTCCCTCAAGTGGTTCTTGAGCTTAATGACATATTTCAGCATCAAGGGCCATCGACGTCTATAGAAATTATATTGGCCTATATTACAGCCTTAGTAATATGCCATAAAAGATTACTATTATTTGTTTTTAACGACGCCGCCTTAACAAGGACAATGGGCGTTGCAAAGTAATATCTAGAATCTAAAGCTAATAACGTTCTGATAGTGATTAACTATACAATTTTCGTTAAAATGTTCATGTTAGATGTCTACACGGTCTTTTGTATCACATTAAGATAATTTCTAGATAATGTCCATGCAGTTCGGGTGTGTTAATATTGTCCGAAGGCTGTGTAGATCAATTTTTGGCGACGACAGTTATCTCGGAGTCTCTTTTGCATGGTCGCCTGGTTATGTCACTGAATCAGGAAATACAGCACGGTTTCCGGTATACATAGCAGGTATCGCAGTTTCCACTAACGTTGAGCAGGCAGTGGCAGAAATCGAGATAGGAGGTAGCTACAGTACTCCCTTTCGACGGTTTCCATAATTGAACTTGAACGTTTTGTCAGATTAGAAATTAGTAGGCCTAGTTTCAGTTTAAACGACACTGTATGATTACAAAAATCAGTTGCGTCGCCCTCCTCCTTCAACCAGGCTTGGGACTGGCACAACCAGAGTATGGAAAATATCACAGAATGTTATGTATCAACACATATATGCTAGATAGGTTGACACCTGTGCAAGGGTGTATTATTCAACAGTTTACTTGCTGCATTAGTTCTTCAGTTTAACGACAACATAATTTATGGCCGCAAAGTGTTTCTCAGCATATTGCACATCAGAGCGCGTCACGAATATATACCCTCAATCGCATTCATTTTAAAGGTGTTTTATGAGTGCATTACATTCGGTATTTAACGATGTCTGATGGCTATAGAGCCGTTCACATCGACCTTAGTTTTCTCCTTTACGTGTCTCGTTACGAATTCAATTCATTTTTTAAACCTAAACCATTCTTTAGTAACATTATAGGCCTACAGATTTATAACATTATATCCATCATCGGTTACAAAAGGCAGATCCGAATGCACAAATGTTCCGCTTATTACAGAAAACGCACCAAATGAAGAATGAAGGACGTAGGTCTTCTAAATATTAAGCATAGCATTTTAAGAGAATTATATAGAAACCAAAATAAAATGGAATTGGAACATTATTGCTTAAACAACAAAGTAACTAACTTAGGTGACAATGTGTGCTTTATATGATTCTATAAGTTCAATTTATTTCCACGTAGAAGTTACATGCATCAAATAACTTAATATAGCATTCAGGGTTATAACTGCATGGTCCTGCAAGTCCAACTTGGCATCCTGTTTCTACAACCGACAGCGAATCGTGAAATGTGGGCTCGGTAGCCGATAGGTTAGAGCGCTCGGTTTGTGCAACGAATAGTACACGGGCTCAATGCTCAGTGCTCACCCGACATTATTCCTTTGTAAGGACCCTAAAGGAAGTCCGCACCAGCGGTTAAATAAGTCTTATACAACCGACGATATGTGGTCAAGGTAAGGTCGATGTCAACGACCCTGTCACCCCAAGATGTCGCTAAACATTGAATGTTACTAAGTATGTTATGAATTATGATCAGTTTAGACACCTTTTAAATTGGCTTACAAAGCGCTATATATAGTCGTCATTAACTATCGATTGCAAGTAAGTAACTATTGCGCTGTAATATGCCAATAAATAATCTTTGTCGGCGGAAACGGCCTATGTTGTCATAAGCTGCCGTTAAACTGTGGATCCGATTGCAAGTAGCTTTCGTGAATAAATGTTCATGGTCGATTTGAGCCTTAACCCTTTGGAGGTGAGGTGGGGTATGACACACCCCATAGCTATTCTAAGCTGCGTTTTCTACGGAAAAAGTGGAACCAGCTTGGATTATTTTTGTCTACCTTAGTGAATGTGAAATACGGACACTTTAGAACAATTTAGGGTACTTTTGAACGCACATTTTTTTATTTTGTTGCATATTAAAGTGAAATTATAATTTTTAGTATACATGCTGATTTTAATTAATTTAAAAGCGTATGCCGAGGCTAAACAACTGAAAGCGCTACAATTTCATACGCGTGACTGTATGTAACTGGTCTACAGGTTCAGGTGCATCGCTACCTTCTTTCAGTTTCTTTTGTGTTTTCAGTATTTCCAGTAACAACCAGAATCACAGGCCGTTGGCAGGATTTCGCAAGATTTCAAGAGTTTCCTGTTTTGCGCGTCTGATTTCTCTCCTTCAGAGATGATCTTGCTCATCGACGAATCGCCAGATTTCGAAGAACTGAATGAGATGCCAAGATGTATGTATGTATGTACATGCATGTATATATGTATATGGCCATTTATATATGTATGTATGAGCACTTGTTATAGCGCCCCTTCAAGATTTCTACTCAGAGGCGCTCCCGACTACAGCGCGGACACTGAATCGGAGTGCAACGCCGAAGCGCATGAGCAATTGCGAGTGAAGGAAGACGTCATTTCTCTTGATTTTTATCCTCAAATTTAGGCTGTAAATATAACCAGATGCATCGCTACCATCTACGTCTTCATCTCTACTTTGAGTTTCTTTGATACTTTCACTCAAACCAGAATGTAAGGAAGTACCTTTGGAGAGGACGATGGATTTATCTAGAGTTTATTTTCAGTATAAAATAAAAGAGAGCCTGTGACAACTTTAAGCCTCAATATGTAGGCCTATAAATCCATCCAGCCGATGGATATCGTTAAACGCGGGATTCTACTGTTCGAAATAGCCTACAAAGTTTTGTTCAGACACCTTTAATAAGAGACTGCCTTTCACTATACATGCGTCAATTTGTGGTTAAGATGTACTCACAGTCTTCTATAAAACTGATTGATTTAGTAGTATTACTATGAAAACTAGTGATGGAAAAATTTCACTTATAGCAAAAAATTTAACAATGTAAATATTTTAAATAATTATTACACTCAGCCACTACACGTCCGCGCCATAGTGCCAGGCAGTGCCAGTCCAAAGTCTAGATGAAGGTGGAGGGCGACGCTGATGATCTTTTTCTCACGCAGTTTCATTAAACTGAAACTACTAATATATATAAATATTACCTGGTAGTGCCAGTCCCACGCATGAAAAAGAAGGGGACGACGCTAATCATCTTTGATCCCAGGCATGTCTTACGTCGAATGTGCCAGGAGCGACCGATAAGTCGATATGACCTCCGACCTAGGCCCCACCCTTTCGTCATTCCAGCAAAGGACAGCAAGAACTTTCTACCGCGCATGCTGCACAAAAACACTTACTAACTGCCCTGTGTAGTCTCACATCTCATATAGTGTATAACAATTATCCAACACATTAACAATACATTATCCAGGACAGATATGAACAATATCCATATCTATAACTTGTCAAGGCTCTTTACTTAAAACCATAAGTTACGCACTTTTGTCGTTGGCTGCGTTATGACAGCCAGTTTTGAATAAACGAAAATACAATACAATACAATCTTTGTTAGAACACGGCGTTGTTAAACAGCAACTATTTCACGAGCTCTCGCCTATTCAGAGGGATTGTCCAGAGAGTTATCAGACGCGGATCCAGGGAAAAACTGAGCCCTCCCCACCTAGGGTTGGATTATGCAATCGGTCTTTGGCCAGCGACGTAAGCGAAAAACTAGCTGCGTACACCAGATGGCCGAGAGTATGAGCCACAGAAAAGGTTCGTTGGTCATCTTCGTAATGACACAGCGTCGTTAAACAGTCACAAATAAATTGATCGCTAAAAGAAGCAACAAATAAAACTTACAGACAGTCGACGGCAACAATCCTGGTAGCCGTCAGATGTCGCTAAACACCGCTAAGACACCCTTAAAACACTTTCATCTCATATTATAATTATTTGGTTGTTAATGTGTAGGCCTACATTTTTGTGTAAATAGCATTATCGACATTGGACCGAAACAATACAATTCGTACGGAATTGTCAACAGTTTTTGATGTCATACGACAACGTTAAACCTTGGAATATTATTATTAGTATTATTAATAATAATAATAATAATAATAATAATAATAATAATAATAATAATAATAATAATAATAATAATAATAATAATAATGATAATGATAATGATAATGATAATAATAATAATAATAATAATAATAATAATAATAATAATAATAATAATAATAAACTTGTTGAGTGAGCGGCCGTTCCATACCCCACGTCTTCGGACATAGTTTTCATAGCCTGAGGGAATAGAACTACCTCGGGCAAAAAAAATAATAATAAAATCAACAGCCCGGTTGGTTCTCTAATATATAATAGATAATATGGAAACGGCTTAAGTCAACGACCACAGCGTAATAATTATGCAATCCATGTGCTGGTTAAGTTACACGGAACGACCGGCAAATATAAGAGACAGTATTATTATTTTTAAACTGATCATGGGCGTAGCCAGGAAAACATTTTGGAGGGGTTTTAAGTTTTCTGGGGTTTCCATTGAAGATTGTCGCAAAAGTTAAGGTTTTTTGTATTTCGCATGTAAAAGCCTATAAAAAATTTCCGGAATCTTATTTGGGGGGTTTGAACCCAAAAACACCCCCGCCTAAATACGCCCGTGAAACTGATACATAAATAAATATGTAGCTTCTAAATAGCTTCTCGGGAAAAATATATAGAAGCATAAAATGTGGTTTGGTGCTTGACTGAATTTGAGATCCACTGGTAATTCGGATAACACGTTTTGTGATTGCTATAGTTAAGTTTCTGTACAAAGACACCTCTAATTAGATGCGTGGATCTTCTACAATAACCGTCAATTGCTGCAGACATTATGTTGGAACAAATCTTGTTTATGGATCTTTAGAAATTTCGAGAGAGTACGATTACGATGTTCAAGGTACAAAATTTGTTTTAACTGCGCCACCGCTTTGGACTCAGTTGGCGCCAGTCCAAAGCCAGGACAAAGGAGGAGGGATGTGTTTCTGGCGCTGCTAATAGTTTTGCTAACGACGCTGTGTCATAATGAAGATGATGACCATCGCCCTCCTACTTAATCCAGGCTTCGGAATGGCACCAACCGACGCTAATCATCCTTTGGTGATCCAGGTTCGTTAAAAAGCAGCTTAATAAATTAACAAGAATACTCGCAAAAACAGTAAGAACTATTCAATCAATCAATCAATCAATCAATCAATTTCGTTTATTCACAACACCAAGCTGACAGGTCGCAACTTGTAACAGGTAAAAAAAACGTTTCTCTTTCCTCGGGATATCTACACCGAGAGCGCCTCTGAATAGTCCATACTGTGAGAGGCGCTTTATAAATGTTCAGATACAATACAGTACAATACATAGTTTCTCCATCGATGTCAGTGGCTCTCATGCAAAAGATTTCGTTGTAAATCAGAAATAACTTCTTTAATAACAGGTTGCATCGTATAAAAGCGTAATTGAAAATGGTAATTAACATTGTTTGTGGATGCCTAACGAATGGTTAAGTCGGCTTAAACTTACCTCACAGGAGAAGAACTGGAAATCAAATCTGTCAGGTATATGTAGGTATTTTCTTTTTAACTACGCTGTTTAATTTAGCGAAGATGATTAGCGTCGCTCTTCTCTTTGATCGATGCTTCGGAATGCTACCACCCATGCTGATATTCGAAATATGAAGCTTCAGTTGGACACCTGTAAAACGCTTCATTATAAATTATATAAAAATTATATGCTCCAATTAAACACCTTTAAAATACTTTTATTCGAAGCTATATTATGTTTCTCATTCGCGTCCAATAAAAATAATATGCTGAGTAGAAATTGAAATTCGCGCACGCGGTGGTGAGAACTGTTGAAAAATAATTTATGGCGACGTCGACGGCCTTTAAACGTTAAACTCGGGATCTTATTTTCATAATAACTACGTTATGTCAGTTATCGCGTCTAATAATAGCAAGATTGCATGACACAGACGTAACAGACATTTACAAGTTTAACAGGAGTTGAAATTAACCGTATAGCTGCTGCTCATTTTACAGTCGACCCCTGTGGGGTTGAAGGCTGAGTCAACCTTGTTAGACAGCTCTATAAACTCAATCAATCAATCAATCAATCAATCAATCAATCAATCAATCAATCAATCAATCAATCAATCAATTCGTTTAATCATGAAACCAAGGTGTCACAGACGCAACTTGTTAGAGGTAGTAAATTGCTAAAAAGGAAGAAAAACTAAACAGGAATCTGAAAATAAGAATGATAAAGACACTAGTATGGAGTGTGGTGTTGTATGGGTCAGAGACATGGACAATGAGAAAAGCGGATATAAGAAGACTGGAAGCTTTCAAAATGTGGACATGGAGAAGAATGGAAAAAATCAGCTGGACAGAACATATAACAAATGAAGATGTGCTGGGAATAATTGGAGAAGAAAGGTCCGCTGAGAGGTGACTCACTACTAAGAACGGTCATTGAAAGAAAAATGGAGGGGAGGAAGACAAGAGGAAGACCAAGACCGATGATGCTGGATTGGATGATGACAAACGATTACAGGAAGCTGAAAGAAGAGGAGTGGCGACGTCGAACATTTGAACCTGCCTAAGAGGCAGAGAACCACAAGAAGAAGAAGAAGAAGTAAATTGCTAATGTCATTAACAAGGAGAGATCAGGTCTCTTTCGTACTATAGTTGTTTACTATAATTTATATTCTTCAATCTGGTGAAATTGTTGTTCATTTCGGGTTGTGAAATATAATAATAATAATAATAATAATAATAATAATAATAATAATAATAATAATAATAATAATAATAATAATAATAATAATAATAATAATAATAATAATAATAATAATAATAATAATAATAATAATAATAATAATAATAATAATAATAATCTTTTCTTTATTAAGCGCATGACAAAACGCACTGCGCTGTACATTTACATGTTATGCAATTGAAATCTTAACTACTAACATAACAGACAGCCTGCAATACAACGGCGCTAATAGCAGCCTACAAAGCATATCCGCTCAACGGGGGCTCGAACTCGGTACCTCTCGGTCTCTGTGCCAGATGTTATCCAATGCGCTATCGGGCCCCCCATATGGTGAAACTGGGTTCCGAATCACCTTCTGGTCTTCGGGTCAGAGCTGAAGCATTTTATTACACAGATGGAAAAGCACCCTGACATTATCAGCAACCAAGAAACATAGTTTACTTCGAAAATGACAGGAAGAAAGAGAAAATTCAAATACCCGATCATCAAACCTAGAAATCGAACAGCAAGTGGACCCCTCGGTCAAGTTCAAAGATACAAACAGTCGAAAGGAAGTGCCTATCTCCAATCCCCGTTTATAGTGGAAATGCGACACCTGTAAGGTGCCGGAAACCGTGCTTTTTATTATTTCCTGATTCAGCGCTCTAACCAGGCCGCCCTGCAAAAGAGACTCCAAGTCCAAGATAAATGTTGACGCCTGAAATTAATATGCTGCTTTCAAACAAATTTATCACACCCGAACAGATAGACATTAAAAGTGGCTTGGTGCTTCACTGAATTTGTATACGACATGTAGGGCCTCGGATGGCTGTTGTGAAGTGTTGAGTTGCCCTAAAATAGACACCTCTAATAAGAGGCGTGTTCTATAATAACCGTCAAGCGCTGTGGAAATTGGGTCATTACCTCGCTATTTGGTTGCCGTAGAAATGAGGAAATTACGATTACTACACAAAATATACAGACAGGAAAAAGGTTGTTCCCGCGCATCCACAATTACCATACAGCCATCCAAAAGACTTTTAGAAGCCTGACAAGAACCTTGAAACGAATATTGTATGGACACTGTGTAAATAAACCTTCTACGAATATAACTAGTTTGAGATTCTTGGTTCTTGCTCAGCAACGAAGGCATCGCTAAGAAAATAGAGTGCTCTGTTAAACATATCCAAACGGTGAAAACAGTTCAGAAAAAGTTTGACGTTGGAGGCCTTTGATAACTGATACCCCAAGATGTCGCTAAACCCATGACGGTACTATAGTGTAATACGCTCAAAATTAGACACCTTTTATAGTAGGTTTATGTTTCTATATAAAACTGTCAGTAGACCTACAGATAACTCAAAACTTTCAATGTACGTCTACGGTGTTTCTTGCAAGACCTCGTTAAACTTTTGGAAAACAATCAGAGTTCGAACTTCGACACTGCAACACTGCTTGTGGTACCAGTCTCCAGGGTGGATAACGGAGGAGGGCAACGCTAATCATCTCCGTTGTACAATAGCTTTGTTAAACAGGAAAAAGACCTACACAGTGAATCGTTAGCTATTCACTACAAACTGCTACAAGGGTTATGGTCAAAACAACCACAGACTTCACGGCTTTAATAATGGGGCAAACATTTGATACTAGGCCTGCAAATAGGTTGAACGTTTTCCTCGGAACAAGGTAGGTAGAGACACACAGACACACAGACAGATATGCAGGCAGATAGACTCAAAGACAAACAGACGCACACGGACATCAAGACACACAGACAGTTAATTAAGCAGAAAGACAGACCGTTTGTAATAGCAATGGAAGCCCGAAGAAGAGATTAATTTGTTCTAATACAACTGACTATAATAGGTGTTCAATCAATCAATCAGCCGTTTATTGAATCAACAACAGCACAATTAATTAGCAATCAGTCATTTAAAAAAAGAGTTAATCTGCTGATGCCGTCAACAGGACAGCCCTAAAGGATAAAATAATCCGCTATTGCAATGCTGCCCCTTTCCCACATTACATTTACTGATGGCAAGACGATTTTTATGATCTTATAGTTATAGAAAATTCAACTTAAATAACAATGTTAGGGCTAAATCATAGCCAAACAACTAAAAAATTGCAGTACAAGATTTAAAAGAAACAAACAAATCAAAACAAAACAGATTATAATTTTCACAGTTGTACATCTTAAACAATCTTAACTAAAGTACAATCTATCGAGTCATATTCTTTTTATGTGTTCAAGAGATAATGTTTCAATTGAACTTTAAATTGAGCCATGAATAATATATTGATTAAATTTGGAGGAAGAGAATCCCAAAGTGGTGGACCTGAGCATTTAATTGAGAACTGCTTAGTCCTGGTTCGTGCCCCTAGGGTTCGATATTTACAGGATGCTCTAGTATCATGTCCATTGATAGCTACAACCTTAAGGAAATATTTATCAAACAGTGATAAGGTTGATGTCAACGGTCCAGTCACTCGCAATATGTCGCTAAATGCAGAATATTGCCAATAAATTTTTCATCTCCTTAGACACCTTTTAAATTGGCCTATGTAGCATTATATAAATATTATAGTCGTCATTTTCCATCGGTCGCAGGTAAACAATCCCTAAACCTGTAGTTTATACAAATGTTCAACACTGATGCGAAACTCAAGAACGTTAACACTGGCTACTCATCATTGTCATCATCTTCGTCGTCATCGTTATCATAAGCAGTTCCTGCCAAAAAGAACCGGTCCGAACCGATTCCTGACAGTGCACCAGAGGACATTCAAGTCGATCATCAGATGGCGAATGTCGTCACCCGTCATTGGGGTAAAATTCATCTAACTTGTAATGCTTCCTTGCTCGGATGCTATACAAATAAACAATGTTTTCCCTAGATCAGTCTATTTAAGCTCTTCATTTATCCTCTACGACTATAGCCCTAGCTCTTCCTCCCCTAGGTTCCACTGATATACATTAACTTCCTCCATTCAATTCTTTGCTTGTATATATAAATTTGTTTGTATGTTTGAATGTATTAATCTTGCTATGTACAGTGCTGTGCGTTTGCTAGTACTTCTCAATGAAGAATATACTTACTTACTTACTTACTAATAAGTAAAACACAGCCTGATGAACTGACGTATTCCTTGCGAATACGAGTCTTAACTGTTTCCGGAGTATCTGAAAGCCGATTGTCGTTAGCCCTGAATCTGCGTGATGCCTATATCGAACTACGGTCCAATATTTATCTATCGATGAACATAATCCCGATCTCTTCACGAGTTTGACGATAATATTATTGGCAACGTCGAAACCGTTTTAAAGGTAAACCATTTTCACTTTTTTAACTGTGATATTTAATTTGATTTAGTAATGATTACGCCAACGATTTCTGTACGAACAATGATATTTAAGAAAACGAAGTTCATATAGCGTCGGAAAACTGGACTTAAAGGTGTCTAATCAGAGCATAACAATTTAGTTGTATTGAACGTTTAGCGACATCTTGCGGTTCAGACCTCACAACTAGAATTCATATTGAACAACAGTGACATTCTTCATTATTATTATACCAAAGTTTAACGATATCTTATGACTACAATGGCCGTTGACGCCTTTAAAAATATTTTATATGAATTATTGTATTTCAGTTCATTTTATTAGAGTTACATTAAGCGCTAGATACTTACAGATACTATAGATACTTGGGGCCCGATAGCGCATTGGATAACATCTGGCGTAGAGAGCGAGAGGTACCGAGTTCGAGTCCCGTAGGGCGGATATGCTTTGTAGGCCGTTATTAGCGCCGTGTATTGCAGGTTGTCTGTACTGTTAGCAGTTAAGATTTATGTCTTCTGTCATTTGTGTTCATGTGAATTGTTTCAACTGCATAATTGTACACTGTAAACGGTTGAGGTTTGTCAACCGGATTGTTTGAATAAACGAAAATATTATTATTATTATACTGTTCGAAATATTACGTTACATTTAAACACCTCTAATAAAAGTTTCTTATCTGCTATATATCCTTCAATTGCAATACAATCGGTTATTGTTTAAGGTGTCTCAGATGAATAAAAGTCAGCATGATTGTAGGACTATTACGATTACAGATAACAAATTCTTACAGAGAGTAAAGAAAACTCTAGACATTGTAAATATTTTATGTAGTGCCAGTCTCACCTCTAGAAAAAGGTGGGATTTTTATTCTTATAGAATAAGAATAAATAAGGACAATGCTTATCAACTTTGTTATCACACATCGTTCTTGAACAACAACTAACAACTCTCAAACGAAGCACAGGGCACCAGCTTATTTACGAGCACTGCGTCGAGTTAGAGGTATTCACCGGAGACTTATCAGACGCGGATCCACGTCAGACCCTCCACGGAAAAATAAAGCCCTCCCCAACTGGGGTTGGATTGTGCAATCGATCAATAGCAGTCGACGTAAGCTGAAAGCTCGCTATGCTCACCAGATGGCCGAGAATGAGAGCCCCAGAAAAAGTTCATGGGTCGATTATGGATTACTATAAGGTGAACGACTGAATGGATATACTTACTTACTTACTTACTTACCTTGTGTTGTTCACAAGACTAAAGATATAAAAGAATTCAACCATAATACGAGAGAAAATCAAGGGAGACAGAAAAGTACTCCGATGAAATTCAGTACATCAAAATCGAAAGAACAACTGTTCAACAGCTTAGCCAGACTTCTACAATAATTCAACAGCAGACTACAAACAAAAAACCTCCTCTTGATATTAGCAACTATACAGGCGATGAATGAGACCAGCCTACAAAGTAGAGAGTGACATGGGGAGACAATCTCGTCCCCATCCCCACCCCGCACCAAGTTAGTCGTCCCCATCCCCACCCCATCCCCGCAGGGTTTGTCCCCATCCCCGCCCCATCCCCGCAGGTTTGCTCCCCATCCCCACCCCATCCCCACAGGTTTTGCTCCCCATCCCCACCCCATCCCCGCAGGACGACATCACATTCCCCGCAAAAGTTTACACAAATTCAAATTAAAAAATAACAGTTTTTAGCTTACAAAACTATTTGTATTGTTGACTGCATTAGTCTGTTATTATCTTATGGACAGTTTGCGTTAACCAAGTCCTGACTATTTTTGACTAGTAGGCTTCAGAAACTAATAAACTCTCCTTATCAGTTCTCAAGTTCTCAACATCACCCGGGTTTATTGCCGGCTCATTCCCCATTACCGCGGTATTACCGCGAGTGTAAACCCCATTACCGCGGTATTGCCGCAATTTTGTCCCCATTACCGCGGTATTACCGCAATTGTTATCCCCATTACCGCGGGATTTACCGCGGTTACCGCGGTTTCCCCGCGGGGAAATTCCCCATGTCACTCTCTACTACAAAGTACGCACAACCTGCCTAGAATTACGAACAACTTCGACACCTTTAATAAGAGACTCAATTTTCTATAAGAAAAATCGATGTCGCATGAAATTAAAATAACTACGCCACTGTTTGAACTGTGACAGCGCCAGTCCCAAGCCTGGATAAAGGAGGAGGGCGACGATATGATCTTTTGTTATCACACAGTGTCGTTAAACTGAAACTACTACTACTATGAAATTAAAATGCGTCAATCGGAATGGTAAATGTCGTTGAAAATGGTAACGTAATACATGAAATGATTCGAAACCTCTAATAATTATAGTTCCGTATCTTGCTATAACAGCCATTTAATCTAAGTCACAAACAATACCACTTGTATGCGTTTAAGCTTCATTTACGAATTGTTCTCAACGGTCATAAGAAGATAATCAACTTTAGAATAATAATAATGATAAAAATAGCACTCATTCAATTGCTGGTAAGGTAAGATCGACTTCAACGGCACTGGCAGACGTAAGATGTCGTTATGCAATATATAGCCTACTATGCCTACTAAGATTCCACAACAATTTCCGTTATTCGCGGAGGCCTACTAAAGACACCTTTTATAGTAGGATTTATGCCACTATTATATAGGACTCTCAGTTGCGTGGATTAGGCTGATAAATTACACTTTCTGTCGTAAACCGTATTTGTTGGAAGATTTCGTAAAACTTTGGAGGCCTACTAAGAGGTCGCTAAACATTTCGCCACTGCTACAGTATTCGAAGAACAGAATAAAAAGTGGCTTGGTGATTCACTGAATTTCTATACCACAGGTAATTCGGATGGCTTTGTGAAGCGTTTAATTGCCCCACAATAGACACCTCTAATAAGACGCATGGAGTTGCTACAATAACCGCCAATCGCTGCCGACGCGCTTAGTGGATTAGTTCTTTGTGCGGTACAGATTTCGAAATTACGAATACGATAAATGCAGCAAAAAGTTGTTAAAGCCACCCAAAAAACCTTGAAACGAACATTATATGGACCCTGTATAAATTAAAGCCTTCTACGAATATTACTATTAGTTTAAGATTCTGGATTCTTGATTAGCAAAGCCCTTCGCTTCAATAGAGAATATATTCTCTTTAGTGCTGTCCATATAAAACAGCTTTCTTAGACGTAAGAACGGTGATTCATTCATTCAGAATTCATACAGGAAAGTTCAGTCGACGTCAACGGCATTTGACGTCACAAGATGTCGCTAAACGCAGGACAGTACAAATGTAATATGCTCTAAATTATACACCTTTTATAGCAGGATTCATTCTACTGTATTTTCTGTAATTCGAGCCGTTTTATTATGTCTTCTTAAAAATTCAAAAGTGGACTTCATGTTAAACTTTTGTGTCTTTTAATTTTTTTTAAAATACCGGTAAATGTTATTGAAATAAATAGATTAAGAAGTAAATGTGCATTAGGAATGGTGATCAAGAATTAATTTGAAGACACATTTCTTGTATACGACAATTGCTGCTAAATATTGTTGAATTTGCATCAGATACCAAATTGCATGTATCAAACTGTATATTTATGAATTCTTTTTTATGTCGTTAAACAATGAACACTATGACATGTTAAGGTTATGTCTGGACAGTCTTAAATGGTGTCTTTTGGATGCTATGAATTCATTTCACTGCACTGTATATGTTTTAAATTGTCGTCAACGGCCTTTGATGTCATATGACGACGTTAAACCTTGTTGTAAATAAGATTAGGCAGATTAGCTGGTGATCGACAATTGACTTCAATCGTGTTTCTCGTAAGATTTCGCTAAACGTATGTAAACCAATCCATGAACTTCTATTATACATTACATCATGTAATATTACATAGAAGTTCATGACCAATCAGTGTTCGAACTCCGTTACTGCCTGCGATCAAGTGGTGCCAGTTCCAAGTCTGGATAAAGGAGGAGGGCAACAGCGTCGTTAAACAGAAACTAGGCCTACCCACTTAATTTCTAGATATTCATCACAAATTGTTACAATGGGCTAGGGTCAAAACGATCACAACCCTGGCGGCTTTATGATGTCGTAAAACATTAGGTAAAACAAGTTGGTTGAGCGTTTTCCTTGGAGCAAGGCGTGTGCAGACACACAGACAGATAGGCTGACAGACACACTACAGGCAGACAGGCAGACCGTTAATGCGTTGTACTTTACAGCCAAACAGAAAGAGACAACCAATGGGACTCAAGAGACACACAACAAGATCCTCCGTCAACAGAACCCCGTTAAAAAGATCCCCAACTCATCCACCTCATCCGATTCCAACTCCGCCACCGCCTCCGCCAGAAAATCCGTCTCTCCAGTTGGAAGAGGGAGATCCGGGGGGCAGCCAAGTGGTTCTCCGTGGTCCTGTCCGTCTTCACGGCCTACTGCTGGCTGCCCATCCACATCCAGACACACTGCATGGTGACGGTGTTCGGAGGAGGAGGTCCCACATCATGTCTACCATGCGTCGTCGTTATCTCGGCCTCGGTCATCCTCAGCCACCTGAACTCCTCCTCCTCCGCCGTCCTCAACCCAATCCTCCTCTACGCCTATTCCTATTCCAAGTTCTCCAAGTAACTCTCGGCCGCATTCCGACGCATGCTACGGTTGAGGAGTGCCATTCCAGGAGGAGGAGGAGGAGGAGGAGGAGGAGGAGAAGGAGGAGGAGGAGGAGGAGAAGGAGGAGGAGCACTCACTGTACTCCTCATGTAAGTCGGATCATAGGGTTCAGCGTTAACGATGACATCTCCAACTAAAATCAGGGCATTTATTAAGCACCATCGTTCTGCGTGGATGACGAGATAGTTTTATGATTAATTTGTAACACGGTCAGAGCGATCGCCTTAGACACCTTTGAAATGAGGTCTACCGACTCTATATAAGGATCGGACAAGATAGGCGATTAATAAAACAATACTAAATTCTTTTCCGCAAAAAAATTACCTCCATTATAATATTTTGGCCAGCAGACAGAGGGTCAATATTTATTGTATTGTATTGTATTGCATTGTATCTAAAGATTTATATAGCGCCTCTCTCAGAATAACTATTCAGAAGCGTTCTCAGCACGAAAACCCTGGGGAAAAGAAACGTCTTTAAAGAACGAGAGACCAAAGAGGAAAAACTAGCAGGGCCGATGAGAGGGGGGTCAGAGGGGGTTGCTGCCCCGGGGCCCGGTTCCATGGAAGGGGTCCTTGGCAGGGGCCCAGAAATGTCTAAAATTTTGTTCAAACTGAAGAAATCTGTGGGTTTTGGCCTAATGCAGTCTGTAGGCCCTATATGACGAATGCTTCATGATAGGCCTACATGATATCTACACAGGGCCACGGACGTGTGTATCCGTTGTGCCTATCTAGGTCACAACCACTGCTTTTTTACCCTTTGCCTTGCCTATACTGAGCACCTGCGCTGAGGAATGTTTGAAATAATATCTGCATTGTCTCTCTCGCGCGCGTTTTTTCTCTTGCAGTCGGTCTCTTTAAATATCTCTCTGCAGCCTGCAATGTTCATTTTAAGCGGCCTATTGTGAAAGTAGATCTTCAAGTTCAGAATACAGTCGCTAATCCATTCGTTTACTTTTAAATAAAAACGGTTTAAATTAAATTTTCTAGTTTACTTGCTTCAATTTACTAACTATGTAATGAAGCGTTATAGAGGAACCGATCTAATTAATTTCTTCACCAAAAAGCAAGACAATAACGAATGTGACGGTAGTAATGGGAGTGAAGAGGTTATAATAGCATTGCAAATAATTCTATTAGCAATGTTGTTAACGAAAACGATTTAATAGCTGTTAAACTGAACACAGTCTCAGCAGACTCAGCTGCTCAGTCAGAGGATTTAGGAGTGAGCATAGCAACAGGCTTTGGTCATCGCTCATCAGAATGATTTTGGACTAGCTGTTGGTGCAAAGTTAACTGATGCAGACAAATTTCGATTTCTGATTGAATTATATAGGCCTATACAGAACTACATAATTATGCTCTACCAGAATCGTATGCGTGGTCTAGCACTTCGCATTACACAACCCCTGTGGTAAATCCTAGCTAAGCCACTTATTTAATTAAGTCACAACTTTTGTGGTCAATGGTCATATTATGTTGAATCATTTGAATTTGTAAAAACACTGCTTATCAGTATTTGGAGTTTCATCAGCAGTCAGCCTATAATTGATTATTGATTTTCTGGCAAGCATAAAATCTGTTAAAATTGAATAATTGAAATTTGAGTTATTATTCAAATAAATAATACTTTAACTTGCTGCTGGATGGAAGACTTAGTCATCATAATAAATAATTGATACCAAATTACCAATATTAGATATTATATTCCATTAAGTTGATGATGAATTAGAGGATAAATTATCATCCGAAATCTGGAGCTCAATTAAGGAAAGAAAGATGAATGAAAGTCAGAATTACAAACGAGAGACAGACGCTCCTTCAAAGTCTTGCATTTTCAATTTCATAAAAAGCGCATGATGCAGCAAATCAAGCTGACAGTATCATACACAGCCGCCTAAGTAGTAGTAGAAGTGGAGTTGATGATCATGATACAGAGCGAGTTGTTGATGTAGTCCATGTAGACAATGCAGCAACTCATTCTCTTGCAATTGGATATCATAATGCGATAACTGTCATTTAAAAATAATTTATCACATTAATTCACATTATCACATTTTCATAATTCTGTAATTTCTTTATAATTAGAGTCAGAGATGGACCTTTTAAACCAGAAATTGATTTTCACATTTACTTTTATTATTATTATTATTATTAATTATTATTATTATTATTATTATTATTATTATTATTATTATTATTATTATTATTATTATTATTATTATTATTATTATTATTATTACACTAATTATTATTCATCAAATGTAGTTTGATAGCTTTTTTATAGGCTTACATCAGACTTGGGCTTAATGATGAAATTGAAAAAACGAGGGGCCCTGATGCACCGTGAAAAGTGTGCGCCCCGGGGCCCGCCTTGGCTCTCGACGCCCATGAAAACTAGTCATTAGTTTAGCCCTTAATGAGGGGGAAGGTCATTCCAAGTAGAGGGACCAACCACAGCAAATGCCCGGCGTTGAGCCAAGGCAGTCCTAGTCCTAGGAACAAAAAGATCTAGCCAATCAGAAGAGCGCAAGGAACGAGATGAGGTCGCAGATAACGGCTTTCGCATATAGTCAGAAAGATACTTTGGGGCACTGCTCAGCTGCGCCTTTGAGACTAGAAAGAGGATCTTAAAATGGATGCGCGCAGTGATAGGAAGCCAGTGCAAGACATCAAGCATATATGTAGAGATATGCGAAAAGCGAGGGAGTCGGGCTATGAGCCTAGCTGAAGCATTTAAGACCGATTGAAGTGGTGAAAGACGCTGTTTCGGAAGGCCCATAAGAAGTGAGTTGCAGTAGTCAAGTCGGGAACAGATAAACGCATGTACTATGGTGGTAAAGACAGAGGGAGAGACCGATCGTCTGATGGCTCTGAGACGCCTCAGTTGAAAGAAGCAGGAGCGAGTCAGGTTAGATATGTGCTCCGTGAATGTGAGGGAGGAGTCAAGCGTGACACCCAGGTCACGGACACTAGAAGAGTATGTGTAGGCAGAGAATTTCTCAGTTAGCAATTGAAAGTCAAGTTTGGAAAGCTGTTGTCTAGTCCCAAACCAGATCAATTTAGTCTTTGTAGCATTTAAGCAGAGTCGGTTAGTCGACATCCAGTAGTGAAGATCAGAAGCAAGACAATCAATAGAACGGACTAGTGATACTTGATCAGATGATGGACCATGAACGAAAGCCTGGGTATCATCTGCATAAAGATGGCCATTTGCCCTGTGTTTAGAAAATAAGAGCAAGATGTCAGCAGTAAAGAGAATGTAAAGAATAGGTCCGAGTACCGAACCCTGGGGAACGCCAAATTTAACCCCTACCCACTCAGTCCTGGAGTCTCCAAGGACAACCATCTGCGTGCGGTCAGTGAGGTAGGATTTAAACCAAAGGAGGGGAATACCAGAAAGGCCAGAGGATAACTGTAATCGCTGAAGCAGAATCTCGTGATCCACCATATCAAAAGCAGAAGAGACGTCAAAAAGTGCAAAGAGGGAGAGGTGAGACTGGTCAATAGCTACATATATATCAGACAGGAGGGATAAGAGAGCAGTTTCTGTATACCATGTTACATGAGAGTATGCAGTCCTGTGTTTGATATTGGTCCCTGGGTCATCGGAGAAACAATTCCAGACAGAAGAGGTAAGGAGTAATGTCTGGTTCTTGTACAAGTGATACTCTCGATTCCCTTTAAGATGTGCCTAAGTGATTTGAGCATTGTTGCAATTACGCGGGAACAACCAGCAAATATAAGCCGCGGCATCTTATTATTATTTTAAAACTGATACAAAGCAAAACAAATATGTGACTTCTAAATGGCTAGTACGACAATATACAGACAGCACAAAACGTGGTTTGGTGCATGATTCAGTTTGTATACTACAGGCAATTCGGATGGCTTTTCTAAAGCGTTGAGTTGCTTTACAACAGACACCTCTATTAAGATGCATCGAACTACTACAATACTCGTGAATCGCTGCTGAAATTGTTAATGGTCGATGGTTGACTAATTATTCTCTAGAAATTTCGAGATTATGATAGCGATACGTACAGGAAAAAGTTCTTCTCACAAGTATTTTAAAGCCATCCGAATGACCTTGTAACTCCGCCACTATATTACCTGTGGTAGTGCCAGTCCCAAATCTGGAGAAAGGAGGAGGGCGACGAAGCACATACATATTGTGCACAGACAGCATCCCTATAGATACGAACGGAGAGAACAGTTCAAAAAATTTCAGTCGACGTCAACGTCCTTTGATGCCACAAAATGTCGCTAATCGATAGATATAACTAAATTAACACGCTCAAATTACACACCTTTAATAGCCGGATTCAGCCTACTATATAAGTTCAGACGCGTTGATTGAGCAGATTCTGTCCAGGATGGTTTCGCATTGAAAGAAATTCTTGTACAACCAGAAAAATGGAAACAATCTGGAAATAAAAAAATAAAGATTATTATAATAATGATGTATATAAATGGTCCCAGCCATTCAGGGTGGGATGACTCTGCAACATGTCTACTTGAATACGATCATTAACAAAGTCAACGGTCTTTGCTGTAAGATATCGTTAAACTTTTGGGAACCAATCAGAGTTGGAACTCCTCCACTTTGGGTCGGGAGGGGGGGCCAGTTCCAAGTCTGGATAACGGAGGAGGGCAACTCTATTCATCTTTTTGTACAACAGTCACTTACATGTCGTAAAACAGAAACTACGCCTACCCACTGCATAGTTAGCAATTCGCCGCAAAATGTTACAAGGGTTACGGTAAAAAACGACCACAGCCTGGAGACCTCACGATTTCCTAAAAGTGTTGGATACTATTATAACTGGATTGAGCATTTGCTTGGAGCACGCAGTGTGCGGGTTCGATCTTCCTTGTTACAGTTTTACTGTTTAAGGACCTATCCAGGCTTGGAACTGGCACTACAACGGTTTGGGCAGTGACGAACACTGCACTAACTCTGCTAGTAAGTAAGTAAGTAAGTAAGTAAGTATATTCTTTATTCAACCAATTGCATATCCGCACTTTGGTGTACATACATTTATACAGAGTATAACATTCTTATTATAAACGATTTGCGTGAAAGATTGTCAGCTTGTGGAAGTGCCAGTCCCAAGTCTGGAGGATGGAGGAGGGCGACGCTAATCATCCTTGTTATGGCACAGTGTCGTTAAACAGCAACTAACCAGAGAACACATGGCCAGAAAAGAAGAACAAATTAACAGAAACAACAAAGAACAAATTAACAAAAAGAAAGAAGAGCGCAAACAGTGCTGATTATAAATCTGGTCGGTTAGTTTAGTACACATCTTAGGCTGATTAATTACAATAAGGATGATTCATTCACGATATCTTGAAACTTCAATCTATACCAAAGTGCGGTTAGCAGTTTGTCGAATAAAGGATAAACTTACTTATTTACTCACTTACTTTTGGAATGTATTTGTGACACATTTATATGTTACTGCATAGCTGTATCGTTTATTATTTCAATAAAATCAAACGATTAAGTTTCCATTGGTTAACGACAGCTGCTAACGCAATTAAATTGCAATAAGCCTAAAGGCGTCTGACGAATTAATATAGTATGTGAGGAAAGCGTTTTGAAGGTGTTCAAAAGAAGCGCTGGAAACCGGACTACGTTTTTCACTTGATATTTCTGGACAACCTCTCTAACACGACACAGCGCTCGTGAATAAGCTGGTGCCCCGCGCTTGGCTTGTAGTAGTGCTTTATAAATTCTCTGTATACGATGACGATAATGAACGATAATTACTCCAACTTAATTGGTTGAGCGGATAAACAGCCAACAAATCGTTCACATTGATCATATCCATGATAGTGGAATTGAATTGAATGTGGAATTCCATTCTTTAGAACTGTCACGATGCTAATCAATCTTCGTAATGACATAGCGTTGTTAAATAGTAATGAATCAAATCGACCGCATAAGAAGCAACAAATAAAACTTACAAAAAAGATGATGGCAACGGCCCTGGTATTCCCGTAAGATGTCGCTAAACACTGCATTGTACACCATTCCAATACACCGCACCACTACGACACCCTTAAAACGGTTCAAGTTTTATTATAATTATTTGGTCGCTAATTCGTACATTGTTTCGGGTGTATAATATGATTATACTAGCGTCTAACTACTCCGCAGTCTTAGTAGCCTAATACTACCTCCATATACATTAGCAAATTGCCTTTGGTGCCATAAAATGTCATTGAATTACTTAAGTTAAATTAATTAAAATAATAAACCGTCACTGTCCATACTCTGGTGGTGCCAGTTCCAATCCTGAAGAGAGGGAGGGAGACGCTAATCATCTTTGTTATGACACAGCGTCGTTTAACAGCAACTTGAAATTTGGATTTAGACACCTTAATAACATGTTTCTTCTCCCAATATATTCAATTAGCCTCGAAATCATTAAATTTTGTATTTATCATCAATTCGTCAGTAAGGAAAAGGATTATTCAAGCTTGCCCACTGTCAATAATATTTCTAATCAATAACTCCGACAATAGCATACTTGTGGTAGTGCCAGTTCCAAGCCTGGATGAAAGAGGAGGGCGACGCTAATGATATTTGTTATTGCACAATGTCGTTAAACTGAAACTACTGCCACTGATTAGGTAAATGAGATTGTGATCTCAATCGACGCAGAGATCTTTGTTGCAAGATTTCGTTAAACTTTTGTTTGAACTTCGTCACTGCCTGCAATCGAGCGGGGCCAGTTCCGAGTCTGGATTAAAGAGGAGGGCAATGCTATTCATCTTCGCTATACAACGGCGTCGTTAAACAGAAGCCACCCCTACCAACCTAATCGTTAGCCATTCACCACAGAATGTTACAAGGGGTTTGGGTCAAAACGACCACAACCTTAGCGACCCTATGATGTCGTAAAACATTGGATCTAACAAGTGGGTTCATCTTGGAACAAGGAAGGTGCAGACACACAGACAGATAGGCAGGTAGACAGACACGCAAAGACAGACAGACGCACACAGACATGCAGACACAGAAAGTTAGGCAGACAAACAGACCGTTAATTGTAGCAGTGGATTGCGTTGTTCTTTCCAGCCAGACAGAAAGAGACAACCAATGGGACTCAAGAGAAACACAGCAAAATCCTCGGTCAACAGAACCCCGTTGAGAAGATCCCCAACTCATCCACCTCATCCGATTCCAACTCCTCCACCGCCTCCGCCTGAAAATCCGTCTCTCCAGCTGGAAGGGGGAGATCCTGGCAGCCAAGTGGTTCTCCGTGGTCCTGCCCGTCTTCACGGTCTACTGCTGGCTGCCCATCAACATCCAGACACACTGCATGGTGACGGTGTTCGTAGGAGGAGGAGGTCCCACATCATGTCTACCATGCGTCGTCGTTATCTCGGCCTCGGTCATCCTCAGCCACCTGAACTCCTCCTCCTCCGCCGTCCTCAACCCAATCCTCCTCTACGCCTATTCCTATTCCAAGTTCTCCAAGTAACTCTCGGCCGCATTCCGCTCCTAAAATCAGGGCATTTATTAAGCGCCACCGTGTAAGCATATGCGTGTTAGTTTTATGATTAATTTTTAACACGGTTGGAGCGCTCGCCTTAG
Source organism: Aporrectodea caliginosa (assembly GCA_020284085.1). NCBI lineage: Eukaryota > Metazoa > Annelida > Clitellata > Crassiclitellata > Lumbricidae > Aporrectodea > Aporrectodea caliginosa. The sequence goes on along the minus strand of JACEVL010000122.1, from coordinate 100,707 downwards.
ACACCTTTGAAATGAGGTCTACCAGCTCTATATAAGGATCGGACACGATAGGCGATTAATAAAGCGATACCAAAATGCTTATCCGTAAAAAATTACCTCCATTATAATGGCCAACAGAGACAGGGTCAATGTTTATACCAATTTACATGAGAGTACCAGTCCTGTGTATGATATGTATCCCTGGGTCATATGGGAAACAATTCCATGCAGAGGGAAAAGGAGTTATGTCCATTTCTTGTGCGAGTTATACGATCGATTCCCTTTAAAATGCGCCTACGTGATTCGTGCACTATTGAAATTACGCGGGAACAACCAGCAAATATAAGCGGCGGCATGTTATTGTTATTTTAAACCTGACACATAATAAAAGGAACATATAGCTTCAACATGGCTTTTACGACAATATACAGATAGTATAAAAAGTGGTTTGGTGCATGATTCAGATTGTGTACCACAGGCAATTCAGATAGCTTTTGTGATGCGCTGAGTTGCTCTAATACTTCGTCAATATTAAAGACATCCAATATCCCTTCTCGTCGAGAAGGGATATTTGGAAGTTAAGAAGTTCTCGTTCTCGAGTCACTTCTGCCAACTTATCTGCTCTTGTGTATACGATGCGTTAAAACTATACTTCTCTCGATGACTCATACTCTGCCAATTGAGCTTAGACACCTCTAATAAGATGCATCGATCTTCTCAAATATGCTTCACTCGCTGCAGAAATTGTTTGTTGCTGATGGACAATCGATTGTTACACAGTAGAAATTTCGATATTACGATTACGATCCGTGCGGGAAAAAGATGTTCTCCCAAATATTTTAAAGCCATCCAAAGCACCTCGTAACTCCGTCACTATTCTACGTGTGGCACTGCCAGTCCCAACCATGGAGAAAGAGAAGGGCGACTCTGATTATCTTTGTTGTGACACAGTGTCGTTAAACAGCACTTATAACTAAAAGACCCTTTAGAAACCGTGCAAGAGCCTGAAATCGAACATTGCATGGACACTGTATAAATAAAAGATTTCTACGAGTATTATTAGTTTAAGAATCGAGATTTTTCCTCAGCAACGTCTACCGTCCTTGTCAAGATGGCGACGTTAAAGAAATAGTACGTACACTTTGGCTTTCTTATACATCCGAACGGTGAGAACAGTTCCGAACATTTCAGTCGATGGCAGATAGAGATACTGTAGATAGACGCACACAGACACACAGAGAGATAGGCAGACAGACAGATACACTCAGACAGAGAGACATAGAAGACAGACAACTTATACAACTGACTGTAAAATGTAGGTGGTCAAAGTATGGTCGGTGTCAACGGTCCTGTCAGCCGAAAGATGTCTCTAAACACCGAATACTGTTAATAATTTTATTATAAAAAGCATCGGAAGAGAGATCGAGTTGACTATAATTGCGTCTATGACGACTAGATTTAAAATTAAACGAATATTGATTGATTGATTTATCTCATTTGACACATTTTCAATTGGTTTAAATAGCACTATAATTATAGTCGTCATTTTCCTCATTCGCAAGTCGCAAGTCAAAGAACGTATATACCTATGTTTTTTGGGGGCCCGATAGCGCATTGGATAACACGCTGGCATGGAGAGCGAGAGGTACCGAGTTCGAGCCCCCGTAGGGCGGACGTGCTTTGTAGGCTGCTTTTAGCGCCGTTGTATTGCAAGCTGTCTGTTCTGTTAGTAGTTAAGATTTGAATTGCATAACATGTAAATGTACAGCGCAGTGCGTTTGTCAGGCGCTTATTAAAGAAAAGATATTATTATTATTATTACTACTACTACTACTAAATTAACAGGCTCAAATTATACACCTTTAATAGAAGGCCTCATGCTGCTATATAAGTTTATGCAACTATATAGGCCTTAGTTCAGTCGAGTCGTATCGAAGGAAATGCTCTTACTATAAAACCGAGAAAAAAAACGGCAACAAGCTGGAAATTAAAAAAACCAATTAAAGCTATTAAAATTTAATGTAGGACTCGGCAACATGTCTACTTGCATACAATCTTTAACAACGTCAACAGTCTTTGTTGTAAGATGTCGTTAAACTTTTGGAATCAATGAGTGTTTGAACTCCGCCAATTAGTGCGACCGGGTGGCCCGGGGTGGGGTTAGTTCCAAGTCTGGATAAATGAGGAGGGCACCGCTATTCGCAGCAATAGTACATGTCGTAAAACAGAAACTAGGCCTACCCACTGCATAGCTAGCTATTCGCCGGAAAATGTTACAAAGGGTTACGGTCAAAAAACGACCACAGCTCTGGCGGCCTCATGATTTCCTAAAACGTTGGATACTACAAATGGGTTGAGTATTTGCCTTGCATCACTCATGGTGCTGGTTCGATCATCCTCGTTACAGTTCTACTGTAGGGCTTACACAGTAGAAATGTAAACAGGTTAAAGTTGAAGTCGACTGAAATTTTCTGAACTGTTTTCGCTGATCGTTGCCCATCCACATTCAGACACACTGCATGGTGACGGTGTTCGGAGGAGGAGGAGGTCCCACATCATGTCTACCATGCGTCGTCGTTATCTCGGCCTCGGTCATCCTCAGCCACCTGAACTCCTCCTCCGCCGTCCTCAACCCAATCCTCCTCTACGCCTATTCCTATTCCAAGTTCTCCAAGTAACTCTCGGCCGCATTCCGACGCATGCTACGGTTGAGGAGTGCCATTCCAGGAGGAGGAGGAGGAGGAGGAGGAGGAGGAGGAGGAGGAGGAGGAGGAGGAGGAGGAGGAGGGAGGAGGAGGAGGAGGAGCAGGAGCAGGAGGAGCAGGAGCAGGAGGAGGAGGAGGAGGAGGAGGAGGAGGAGGAGGAGGAGGAGGAGGAGGAGGAGGAGGAGCAGGAGCAGGAGCAGGAGCAGGAGGAGCAGGAGCAGGAGGAGGAGGAGGAGGAGCACTCACTGACTCACTATGTAGGGTTCAGCGTTAACTAAGACCTCTCTGCTAAAATCAGGGCATTTATTAAGCGCCGCAATCTAAGTGGATTCAGGATTGTTTCATGAGCAACATGTGACACGGTTGTCTATTGGTTGGATCGATCGCCTTAGACACCTTTGAATTGAGGTCAACCAGTTCTATATACATGTAGGCTAAGGATCGGACACGATTAATAAGATGTTGATTCGCGATTGTTTTATGAGCACCATGTGACGTAGTAACTGAACGGTTAGATCTCTCACCGCTGACACCTTTAAAATGGTGTAAACTGGCGCTATTTAAGGATGGGACACAGAGAGCGTTTAATAAAGACGCTTCTTCGACACCTTTGAAACGAGAATTCATGGGAGGGAAACAAGCAGCAAATAAAATCTAAAGAAGAACAAATGAACACAAACAAATAACAAACGAATAGAAAAAGAACCAAAAAAATGAAAAGAAACAAAGAATACACCAGAGTAAGCAGCGCTGATTATAAAATCTAGTCGATTATAGCACACGTCTTTTGGAATGTACTATGCAACATGTGACACGGTATAAGCTAGGTCAGAGCGCTAAACATTTTGTTAACCTATCAGTGTTCGAACTCCGCCACTTCGTGAGATAGATTGGTGCCAGTTCCAAGCCCAGATAACGGTTGAGGAGTGCCATTCCTGGAGGAGTAGGAGGAGGAGGAGGAGGAGGAGGAGGAGGAGAGGGAGGGAGGAGGGAGGAGGAGGAGGAGGAGGGAGAAGGAGGAGGAGGAGGATCACTCACTGACTCATTATGTACTACGGATCATAGGGTTCAGCGTTAACAATGACCTCAACTCCAATCAGGACATTTATTAAGCACCACAATCTACGTGGATCCGCGATAGTTTCATGAGCAACATGTGACAGGGTTGTCGATTGGTCAGAGCGATCGCCTTGTAACGCCTAGAGTACGGGTTTCTCCCAGATACGGTAACTGCATAGGGACCTTGAGCAAGTACTTCACTCACAATTGTTTGCAACATCAATTGATGCTTGGTCATCAGATAGTGGGGCTAATTAAATGCGAAATTATAAATAATAATGCCGCGATTAATGCACCCACCTGAAAATTTGTGCATGGGCAAAATTTGCCACCAATACACTTTGTCCCAGTGAATATTTTAACGGATGTGGACTACTGGGACAAAGTCTGCCAAGACGGTACATTCAATGTAGACTGACATTGAAAGTACAGCATTACCTGCGAAAAATCACCTAAACTACTGGGACAAACCCTAAAACTACTGGGGCAAATCCAAAAACTACTGGGGCAAATCCTAAAACTATTGGGGCAAATCCTAAAACTATTGGGGAAAATCCTGAAACTACTGGGACATTTGTCCAAGTAGTTATACAGTTAAAATATGCGCTGCTTTGTCCTGGCCTTATATGGGCCAACAATGTCCCGATTTTATTTGCTGGGGTGGAATGCTCCATGTTGCCCCTCTGTGCCAGAGCCAATTGATTGTCTAGTGGTTAGGATTCCGGTCTGGTAAGCCAGGGGTGTGGAGTTCCAATCCATGCCTGTGCAAATTGAAAAACGCTGGCATTTATTTGGCTCAGCTGTGTTTTACGTGTTTATTGGCTAAGGCCTCCACTCTGTCTATATCTCTCTACCTCTCTGTCTATTTACCTCTCTGCCTCTGTCTCCCTGTTTGACTGTACCTGTCTCTCTGTCTCCCCTTCTCTTCTTTCTACTCATCAACCCTTCCTTTTCCTGCACTGCTTATAGTCATATAGGAAGCGCCTAACTAACAAAACGAAGAACAACTGAACAGAACCAAAGAACCATATTCTACTCCAGTGAAAGCAGAGCGGATAATAAAATCTAGTCGATTATTATAGGAGACTTCTTTTGGAATGTACTAGTCACACATTTCTATGTTGCTGCATAATTGTGTCGTTTATTATTCCAATTAAATTAAATGATTAAATTTCAATTTGTTAACGACACCTACATGGTGACTCTCTCTCTCTCTCTGTCTCTCTGTCTCTCTGTCTCTCTGTCTCTCTCTCTCTCTCTCTCTCTGTCTCTCTCTCCTCTCTCCTCTCTCTCTCTCTCTCTCTCTCTCTCTCTCTCTCTCTCTCTCTCTCTCTCTCTCTCTCTCTCTCTCTCTCTCAGGTCTGGATAACGGAGGAGGGCAACTCTATCTCCGTTGTACAACAGTATATAGGCCTACATGTCGTAAAACAGAAACTACACCTACCTACTGCACAGTTAGCTATTCGCCGCAAACTGTTACAAAGGTTACAGTAAAAAAACGACAACAGCCCTGGAGGCCTCATGATTTCCTAAAACGTTGGAAAATATTATTATAAGTGGATTGAGCATTTGCTTGGAGCACGCAGGATGCGGGTTCGATCTTCCTTGTTACAGTTCTACTGTTTAGGGATCTATCCAGGCTTGGGACTGACACTACCACAGTTCGGGCAGTCACGGACACTGCCCCAACTGTGGTATTGCTAGTCCCAAGCCTGGAGGAATGGAGGAGGGGCGACGCTAATCATCCTTGTTATGGCACAGTGTCGCTAAACAGCAACTAACCAGAGAACACATGACCAGAAACGAAGAACAAATAAACAGAAGCAAAGAACAAATTAACAGCAACAAAGAACAAAAACAAAGAACTTATTAACAGAAATAAGGAACCGTATTCATAGCAAGAGCAAACAGCGCTGATTATAAAATCTAGTCGGTTACTACACGTTTTTTTAATGATTTACTATGATAAGGATGATTCGTTCACGATTTCTTGAAACTTCAATGTACACCAAAGTGCGGTTAGCAGATGGTTGAAAAATGGATATACTTAATTATTTACTTACTTACTTTTGGAATGTATTTTGACACATTTCTATATTAGTGCATAATTGTATCGTTTATTATTTCAATAAAATCAAATTATTACCGTACTTTTCCATTGGTTGACGACATAAAAATTATTCTAACATAATGAATTGCAATAATTTGCCTCTGACGAGTTAACGTGGTAACTGAGGAAAGCGTTTTGAAGGTGTCCAAAGGAAGAGCTGGAAACCGAACTAGGTTTTCAATTGATAATTCTGGACAACATCTCTGACACCACACAGCCCTCGTGAATAAGCTGGTGCCAAGCGCTTGGCTTCATAAAGTCTCTGACGATGACGATAATGAACGATAATTACTCCTATTTGATTGGTTGAGCGGATAACAGCCACCAATCATTGATGTTGATATTGAATTGAATGTAGAATTCTATTCTTCGTAACTGTAACGATGCTAATCAATCTTTGTTATGACACAGCGTCGTTAAACAGTCACTGATAAAATTCGTTCACCACAAGAAGCAACAAAGAAAACTTACAGAAAGTCGACGGCAACGGTCCTGGTACTAACGTTAGATGTCGCTAAACACTGCATTCTACACCAGTGCTTCCCAAACTTCTCAGTGTCACGTACCGGCAGAGGAATTTTCCCAATGCAGGAGGACCGGTGCCAAATTTATTAATTATTTCTCTTTTTCGTTTTCGATCACCTAAATTCATCAAAATGTATTAAAATTGATTTAAATGCATTTATACGACTCTATTGCCCTTTAAATGCTAGCCTAATAAGTCTGTTTTGTTATGACGTTTTAAAATATAATAGCCATTTCTTGATTCTGAGACAATTTGACCAGTTTCTTGACTCACTTTGCGGACCAGCAACTGAGGGCTCGCGAACCGGCACCGGTCCGCGGACCACCACTTTGGGAAGCACTGTTCTACACCATTCCAATACACCTTTCCGCTAAGACACCCTTAAAACGCTTTAATTTCATACTCTAATAATTATTATTTGGTCGCTATTACGTACATTGTTTTAAGAGTATAAATTATTGTACTAGCGTCTAACTGCTTCGCAGTTTTAGTAATACTACCTCTATATACATAAACCAATTGCCTTTGGTGCCATAAAATGTCATTGAATTAATTAAGTTAAATTAATTAAAATAATTAACCGCCACTGTCCTTACTCTGGTAGTGCCAGTTCCAATCCTGGAGAACAGAAGGGAGACGCTAATCATCTTTGTCATGATGTCCAACAGCGTGGAATGTCTTGCCATCTTTCCTTCGGTTATCTCCTCGCATTCACTCGGCTTCCTTCTACGCCCAATTGAAGACTTTTCTGTATGATCAGGCCTGGCTTGGGAGCGCCTCTGAGTAGAGCCCTTGAAGAGGCGCTATATAAATTTTATGATTGATTGATTGATTGATACAAAACAGCTAAACAACAACTAACCAACCAAATTTTGGGTTTACCTCCCCTTAATTCAAGATACTGTAGGGACATTAAGTCTCTACAAACAGTAAGGTAAAGTAATTGTAACAGCGCAGCATAAGTCAAGCCTTGGACGACGTAGGAACCTGGATCAGCTGGAAGAAGGGCCAAGGGCTGTCGACCAACCAGGGGAGGCAGGCAGCCAATCAACGTAGAGGAGGAGGAGCTAAGAGGGGCATGCAGGGTTTTGACTATACTAAAACCCTCAGTTGCAGAAATATCGTGGCCAGATCGTCAAAATCGTACAAGGGAGAAGTCTTGTCCGACGCGTGTGTGGATAGACGCGCTTTCAGACAAAGAAGGGACGCGGATTGTCCTTGTCTACGATTCTGTGCCCGGATTGAGATGTTAGCTCAATTCGTTAGTTGAAATACTAAGTCGTGGATGCCGTATTGTAATCGTCGTCAATTTGAGTCAGCCACCGCCGCTGAGACAAAGGATTGTCTAACGCTGGATATTTGCTGACGCTGGAAAGTTCTTGTCTAAGATGGTTCTATGGAGGTAACGCTAAGATAAGCTGATGCAGGGAAAATCCCCGCAGAGTAACAGATTACTGCTGGGTAACCGCAATAATTAAACGGACACTCGCTTAACGGGGCCGTGCAATTAATTAGGGCCCACGCATAAATGTGAATGCTTGTGTCTGATGATAATGTGCTGTGTTAGTAATTAGATTATCGTAGTTCTGTAACGACCTATATTCGTAGTTGTTGTTAGTCTTGCATTAATTGTCAGTTCCAATATATTCGTGAATTGATTGACTTGTGTATGGTGTAAATTCAATGATGGAAGAAGAAGCAGAAGAACGGGCTAATGTAAATGTAGGCACACGGTCAGAAGATGCCGCCCAGGCTATGCAATTAGAGATGATAACTAGATTAGTTGGTGTTGTAGCTGACCTGTCTGACAATGTTCATGCAGCCCAGGCCAATACGGAACGAAGGCTAAGGGAATCAGAAGACAGACAGAAAGAGGAACAAAGGGAGTCTGAAGAGAGACTGGAGAGTCGGTTGAGAGAGTCGGAGGATAGGCAGGCAGACATGTTAATGGCCTGCATAGATAGAATGGAAGGAAGGAGAAGCGGAATTGAAGGTTATCATGGAACCAACCCACCCCGCCAAGAGATAGACACGGCGGGGGCGATTAGCTCAATCGCCGGCTTTCCCTCGGAAGCTCTAGGCGTGGAAGCCAGCGCAGACGAAACGTTGCCGCGCCGCAGTCAGAGAATCCAAGGACGGCCGAAGGTTGATTACCGGAGGCTGGCCTTGGCGGGCGACGATGTACTGGCCTCCACGGCCTACGATGCTGCCACCTCGTCAAGGTTTGAACCCGAAAGGACCCGGGTTAGTAGCAGCAGTAAAACCTATCTCCCTACAATTGGCGCACGAGAATGGGGATATGATAATGTTTTTAGAGAGTATAGAAGTTACGCTGATAGAAATGATGATTTTGTGCATTTTGATGAAAATGATGAAAATGATGAAAATGAGTATGGAAGAAATTACAATGAATTGCAATTGGTGAATGAATTGAATGACAGAGGCAGAGGAGCTCGAAGAAGCAGCGATTCTGCCCATATAGTGATGAATGATGAATGCATGCCACTACAGTCGACACAAACACACTGGGAGGGGGAAACATTACGTGTTGGCAATCAAGCTTTTCATGTATTGGACCACTGGCCCAACAGACATGCAGACAATTCCACGGGGCAAACACACAATACACAAGTCCAAACTCAAACTGATGAAGGCGTGACGAATGCTGAACAAGTCACGGCCGAGCCAAGAATTGTAAGGTTTCTGGATGATTCTGCTAACGCAAAACAAAGAGAAGCTGTAATCACAGAGCAATCGACAACGACGTGCAATGGAGCAATACTGTCGGATAACAACCAAGTGCCGTACTTTACATCGTCTGTCATCGAACAAAGAGCGACCAGTCAAGAGAATCAACAGTCAAGGATTAATTCATGCTCTAATCTGGTCACTAAACAAAATCACGTCCAATTAGGCTCAGTTAACACAATGTTCAATCGTCAACAAAATCCTGGTCCACCTGAGAGATTGGCACGCCATCTATCGAATGCGTGGCCGATACTAAACCATGCAGCCGCGCAAGCATATAATCCAAATCAAATCTGGCCAACCAGAATAAATACAATAAACCAACAACCCTACATCGTAGCTCAATGTTCTGTCGCAACCCAAACAACGGCAGCTGAAATAGGTAGACATGAAGGTACAGTAATGCGAAATTCTGCGTTTGTCAGCGAGTCAGCTTTGAGTCGAGTTAATGAAAGACCAAAAAGTCACGTGAAACTCGGTAGCTATGCAGGTTTGTCTTCAGTGGAACCCTTTCTAATGCGTCTGACAGTTTGTAGGCAAAGTAATCACTGGTCAAATACGGAGACCAAGAATCAGCTTATTTGTGCACTGACGGATTCTGCAGCTCAAATAATATTAAATACGGATTTAGACGAATCAACGCAGGCAGAAGGAAATCATTGAGAGGTTGAAAGAAAGGTACGGATCGGAACAAAATGAAGCGCTACATCAAGTGAAACTGAGCACGCTGAAACAGAAGCGTGGAGAGTCACTTGGAGAACTGTCTGCTGAGGGCCGGGAAAAGGGGGGGTTTTTTTTTTAAAAAGCCCAAAAAAAAAAAACCCCCCTTTTTTAAAAAAAAAAAAAAAAAAATTTTTTTTAAAAAAAAAAAAAAAAAAAGGGGGAAAAAAAACCCCCCCCAAATTTGAAGGGGGAAAAATTTTTGGGGGGGAAAAAAAAGGGGGGGGGGTTTTTTTTAACCCAAAAAAAATTTTTAAAAGGCCCCAAAGACAAAAAAGGGGGAAAACCCAAAACAAAAAATTTTTAAAAAAAACCCCCAAAAGGGGCAAAAAAAAAATTTAAGGTTTTATGTTTTTCCCCCCAAAAAAAAAACCCAAAAGGCCCTTAAAAAATTTAAGGGAAAAAAAAGGGAAAAAAAAGGGACCCAATTTTTGGGGGGGGGGGAAAAAACCCCAAAGGGAAAAAAAAAAAAAAATTTAACCGGAAAAAAAAAAAACCCCAAAATTTTTTCCCCCTTTTTCCCCCAAAAAAAAACCCCCAAAAAAAAAAACCCCCCGGGGCCCTTTTAAAAAGGGCCCCCAACTTAAAAAAAAAAGGCCCCCAAAAAAAAATTTTTCCCCCTTCAGGGGGCCCTTTTTGGCCCCCCGGGGGAAAAAAAAAAGGGAAAAAAATTTTTGGGGGCCCCTTTTTTTAATTAAAAAAAAGCCTAAAGGGAGGGGTTTTTTTGGGGGGGGGGTTTTTTAAAGGGAAAAAAGGGGAAAAAATAAAAACCGGGGAAAAAAAAAGGGGGTTTTTTAAAAGGTTTAATTTTTTTTGGGTTTAAAAAGGGGGGGGCCCCCAAAAAATTTTTTTTTGGGGCGGTTTTTAAAAAAGGGCCCCCGGGGGGTGGCCCCCAAAAAAAATTTAAACCTTTTGGGGGGTTTTTTTTTGGGGGAAAAAGGGGGGAAAGGGGGAAAAAAAAATTTTGGGGGGGGCCCTTTTTTGGGGGGAAAAAAGGGGCCGGGGTTAAAAAAAGGGGGGGAAAAAATTGAAAAATTTGGGGAAAGGCCTTTTTAAAAAAAAAAAGGCCCCCCAAAAAAAATTTTTTTTTCCCGGGGGGGTTTAAAAAACCCGGGGGGGGGGGCCCCAAAAAACCCCGGGGGAGGGCCCCTTTGGGGTCCCAAAAATTTTTGGGGGGGCCCCCCGGGCCCCCTTTAAAAAACCCCCCCGGTTTTAAAAAAAGGGGGGGGGGTTTTTTTTTTTTTTAAAAAAAGGGGGGGGGCGGGGTAAAAGGAAAAATGAATTTGGGAAAAATTTTTTTTTGTTTTCCCGGGGGGGCCCCGGGGTTTTAAAAAAGGGGGGAAAGGGAAACCCCTTTTGGGGGTTTTTTTTTTTTTTTAAAAATTTTTTGGGGGAAAAAAAAAAATTTTTTAAAAAAAGGTTTTTTTAAAAATTTGGGGGGGGGGTTTTTTTTTAAAATTTTAAGGGGGTTTTTTTTAAAACCCTTTTGGGAAATTTAAAGGGGTTTTTAAAAAAATTTGGGGGGGGGTTTTTGGGAAGGGGGGAAAAAAAAAAAGGGGCCCAAAAAAAAAAAAAGGGGTTTTTTTTGGGGAGGGATTTTTGGGGGGGGGTTTTGGGAAAAAATTTTGTTGGGGGGGGTTTTTTGGGTGGTTTGGGGGAAAAAATTTTTTTTGGAAAGGGGGTTTTTTTTTTAAAAAAAAGGGGGGGGTTTTTTTGGGGGGGGGGGGAAAAAGGGGGTTTTAATTGAAAAAGGGGGGGGGTTTTTAAAAAAGAATTTTTTTAAAGGGGTTTTTTTGGGGGGGTTTGGGGGGTTTTTTTTTGGGGGGTTTTTAGGGGGGGGTTTTTTGGAAAAGGGGTTTTTTTTTGGGGGGAAAATTTTTTGGGGGGGTTTTTTTTTCCCCAAAAAGGGGGTTTTAATTGAAAAAGGGGGTGTTGGGGGTTTAAAAATTTTTTTTTTTGGGGTTTTTTTTTTAAAAAAGGGGTTTTTTTGGGGTTTTTAAAATTTTTTGAAAAATTTTCCAAAAAAAGGGGAAAAAGGGGAAAAAATTTTTGGGGGGGGGCCCAAAAAAATGGGTTTTTTTTAAAAAAATTTTGGTTTAAAAAAAGGGAAATTTTTTTTCCCCAAAAAATTTTTCCAAAGAAAAAATTAAACAAAAAAAGGTTTTTTAAATTTTAAAAAAAAAATTAATTATTAATTTGGGGGGAAAAAAAGGGGTTTTTTTTTTTAAAAAAGGGGAAAAAAAAAAAACCCAAAAAAAAAAAAAATTTTTTTTTTTTTTTTTTTTAAAAATTTTTTGATTTTTTTCCTTTTTGGGTGTTTGGTTTTAAAAAAAAAAAGGAAAGGAAAAAAAAATTTTTTTTTTTGAAAAAAGGAAAAGGGGTTTTTTTAAAAAAGGGGGTTAATTTTTTTTTAAAAATTTTTTTTTGTTTTTGGGGAAAAAGGGGTTTGGGGGGTTTTTAATTTTTAAAAGTTTAAAAAAAAAAGGGGGGGGAAAAATTAAAAAAAAATTTTAAAAAAAAAAACCCCCCCCCCCGGGAAAAAAGGGGGGGGGGGGGGAAAAGGGGTTTTTTTAAAAAAAAAAAAAAGGGAAATCCCCCGGGGGGGGGGTTTTGGGGGGGGGAAAAGGGGGCCCAAAAAAGGGGGGGAGGGGGGTTTTTTGTTAAGGGGGGGCCCGGGGGGGAAAGGGGTTTTCCTTTTTAAAAAATTGGGGGGGGAAAAAAAATTTAAAGGGGGCCCCCGGGGGGGGGGAAACCGGTTTTGGAAAAGGGGGGGGGTTTTTTTTTCATTGGGGCCCCCGGGGGAAAAATTTCCCCCCCAAAAAAAAAAATTTGCCGGGTTTTTTAAAGGGGCCCCCCCGGGGGAAAAATTTTCCCCCGGGTTTTTTAAAATTTTTTTTTTAAAAAATTTTTGGAATTTTTTGGGCTGGCCCAAAAAACCCCTTTTTTTTTTTTTTTCCGAAAAAAAAGGAATTGTTAAAGGGGTTTTTTAAAATTTTAAAAAAAAAAAAAGGGGGAAAAAAGGGGGAAAAAACCCCCCCCCAAAAAAAAATTTTTTTTTTTTTTTTTTTTTTAAAATTTTTAAAAATTTTTTTTGGGGGGGAAGAAAAAAAGAAAAAAGGGTTTTAAAAAACGGGGGGGGAAAAAACGGGGGGGAAAAAAAAAAATTGGGGTTTTTTTTTAAAAAAAAAAAGGGGGGGAAAAAAAAAACCCCCCCCCCCCAAAAAGACAAAGGGGGGGGGGCCCCCCCCCGGGGGGGGGTCCGGGGGGGCCCGGGGGGAAAAAAAAAGGGGGGGAAAAAAAAAAAAGGGGGGGGGGGGGCCAAAAACCCCCCCCAAAAAAAAAGGGGGGCCAATTTTAAGGGGGGGGTTGGGGGGAAAAAAAAAAAACCCCCGGGGGGCCCCAAAGGGGGAAAAAAAAGGGGGTTTTTGGGGGGGGGGGGGGTTTTTTTTAGGGGAAAAAAAAAAAGGTTTTTAAAAAAAAAATTGGGAAAAAAAAACCCCCCGGGGGAAAAAAAGGGGTTTTTTTTGGGGGAAAAAAAAAAAAATTAAAAAATTTTTTGGGGGGGGGGAAAAAAAAGGGGGAAAAGTTTTAAAATTAAAACCCCCCCGGGAAAAAATTGGGGCAAAAACCCAAAAAACCAAAACCCCCTTGGGGGGGGAAAAAAAACGGCCCAACCCAAAAATTTGGGGGGGAAAATTTTTTTAAAAAAAAATTTTCCCCGGGAAAAAAAAGGGAAAAAAAAAAAACCAAACCAAAATTTAAATTTTGGGGGGAAAAAAAAACCAAATCAAGGGGAAAAAAAAGGGGGGTTTTTTGGTTTTTTAAAAAAAAAAAAACCCCCAAAAACCAAAACCCCAAAAAAAACCCGGGAAAAAAGGGGCCCCCCCCCCCAAAAAACCAACCCCCAAAAAAAAAAAATTAAATTTTGGGGGAAAAAAAAAAAAAACCCCCAAATTTAAAATTTTTTAACCCAAAAAAAACCCCAAAAGGGTTTTCCCCCAAAAAAAGGGGGTTTTAAAATTTTGGGGGGGAAAAAACCCAAAAACCCCAAAAAAACCCCTAAAAACCCCCCCCCCCTTTTTGGGCCAAAAAAAAGGAAAAAATAAAAAGGGCCCAAAAAAGGTTTTTTTGGGGGGGTTTTTTAAAAAAAAAAAGGAAAAAAAAAAAGGAAACAAATTTTTTTTGGGGGGGGGGAAAAAAGGGGAAAAAAACTGGCAAAAAAAAAAGGTTTTTGGGGGGGGGTTTTTTTTTTTTGGGTTTAGGGGAAAACCCCCCAAAAAAAAAAGGGGGTTTTTTTTAAAAAAAAAGGGCCTTCCAAAGGAAAGGGGGCTGGAAAAAAAAGGTTTTTTCCCCTGGGGTTTTTTTTTTTTTGGAAGGCCTTTTTGGGGAAAACCCAAAGGGGGTTTTTAAAAGGGGGTTTTTTTTTTTGGGGGGGGGGGGGGCCCCCAAAAAAAAAAAGGGGGGAAAAAAACCAATTGGGGTTTTAAATTTTTAAGGTTTAAAAAAGGGGCCCCCCCAAAAAAATTTTTTTTTGGGGGGGGGGGCCAAAAAGGGGGTTTTTTGGGGGGGGGAAAAAGGGGGGGGGGCCCCCCCAACCTAAAAAGGGGGGTTTTGGGGGGGCCCCCCCCCCAAAAACCCCCCGGGGGGGTTTTGGGGGGGAAAAAATTTTTTTTTTGGGGGGGGGTTGGGAAAAAGGGGCCCCCAAAAGGAAAAAAAAATTTTTTTAGGGTTTTTTTAAAAAAATTTTTTTTTTGGGGGGGGTTAAAAGATGGAAAAGGGGGGGGGAAAAAAATTTTTTTTTAAGGTTCAAAATTTTGGGGGGGGAAAAAAAAATTTTTAAAAAAGGGGGGGGGAAAAAAGGGGGTTTTTTGGGGAAAATTTTTAAAAAATTTTTTTTTTAAAAAAAAATTTTTTGGGGGGTTTTAAAAAAAAGGGGGGGGGGTTTTTGGGGGAAAAGGGGAAAAAATTTTTTGGGGGGGGGGTTTTAAAAAAAAAAATTTTTTGGGTTTTTGGGGGGGTTTTTTAAAAAAGGGGTTTTTTTTTGGGGGGGGGGGGGGGTTTTTTTTGGGGGGGTTTTTGGGGGGTTTTTTAAAAAAGGGGTTTTTTTTTGGGGGGGAAAAAAAATTTTTTTTTTGTTGGGGGGCCCCTTTAAAAAATGGGTTTTTTTTTTAAAAAAAAATTTGTGGGGTTTTTTTAAAAAAATTTTTTTTCTTTTTAAGGGAACCTTTTAGCCGGGGTTTTTGGGGGGTTTTTAAAAGGGTTTTGGGGGGGGTTTTTTGGGGGGGTTTTTTTTTGGGAGAAAAAATTTTTTGGGGGGTTTTTGGGGGGTTTTTTTTTAAAAGGTTTTTTTTAAATTTTTTTGGGGGGGGAAAAAAAAAATTTTAAAATTTTAAGGGGTTTTTTTCCGGGGGGTTTTTTGGGGTTTTTTGGGTTTTTGGGGGGGGAAAAGGGGGTTTTTGGAAAAAGGGCCTTTTGGGGGGTTTTTAAAAAGTTAAGTTAAATTTTTTCTGGAAAATTTAAAAAAAAAAAAAAAAATGTTTGGGGTGAATAATTTAAACCCCGGGGGTTTTGGGGGAAAAAAAATTAAAATTTTTTTTTAAAAAAAAATTTGTTTGGGGTTTTAAAAAAATGGAAAAGGGCCCCAAAAATTTTTTTAAAGGGGGAAAAAAGGGAAAAAAAAAAAAAAAAGAATAAAAAAGGGGAAAATTTTTTTGGGTTTTGGAATTCTTTTTTTGGAAATTTAATTTTTTATGGGGGGGAAAGGGGGGGGAAAAAAAGGGGGGAAAATTTTTGGAAAATTTTTAATTCCTTTAGTGGAAATGATGAAAAATTGGGGGGGAAGGGTTTTAAAAAATTTTTTTTTTTTTTTTTTTTTTGGGGGGGGCCAAAAAAAAGGGGGGGTTTTTAAATTCCCAAAAATTAAAAAATTAAAAAAAAGGGGGAAAAAAAAAGGGGGGGGGCCTTTTTTTAAAAAAAAAAATTTTAAAAAACGGAAAAAAGGGGGGGGAAAAGGGGGGCCCTTTTTTAAAAAAATAAATTTTAAAAAACCCCCAAAAAATTGGACGAGGGGGGAACCCGGCCCGGGGGGGGAAAATTTAAAAAAGGGGGGGGGTTTTCCGGGGGGGGGAAAAGGGGGTTTTTTGGTTTTAAAAAAAATTTTAAAAAAGGGGGGAAAAAGGGGGGGGGCCAAAAATTTTTTTTTTCGACCGGGGGGGGGTTTTTGGGGGGGCCCCCAAAAAAGGGGGGGTTTTTAAAAAAAGGGGGGTAAAAAAAAATCCCAACCCCCGGGGGGGAAAAATTTTTTTTAAAAAATTTTTCCCGGGGTTTTTTTGGGGGTTTTTGGGGCCAAAAAAGGGGCCCAAAAAATTTTTTTTTTAAAAAAATTTTTTAACCCCAAAAATTTTGGAAAAGGGGGGGCCCCCAAAAGGGGGAAAAAAAAAGGGGTTTTTTTTAACCCTTTTTTTTTTTTGGGGAAAAAAAATTTTTTGGGGGGAAAAAAAAAAAAAAAAAATTTTTTTAAAAAAATTTTTGGGGGGGTTTTTGGGAAAAAATTGCAATTACTCAAACTTAACTGGTTGATCCACCAAACGAATTTTGATCCCAGCGATTACAATAGCCATCGGATGGGTGGAGCCATCCGCAGGACAACTATGCATATATATTAGAATGGCTAAGCTTTAAAAGGTGTCTAATTGCCGAAATGGTCGGTGTCTGGGTCGTTGACGTTGATCATGTCTATTATAGTGAAACGGAATTGAATATAGAATTCTACTTTTGTCATAATCGTAATCGTAAGCTCCAAACTTTTAAAGCGCCACACAAAAGACAAGCGCAGGGCACCAGCTTATTCACGAGCACTGCCATGCGCATTGGATAACGTAGAATCTGGCACTAATAGGACTAATATTCGTAGAAAGTTTATTTATACACTGTGCAGTGTCCATACAAGTTTCTTGTCAGGTCTCTACAATTTTTGTGGATGCGCGGGTACAACGTTTTTCCTGCGAGTATACTTTGTATAGTAATCATAATCTCGAAAATTCTACACCGCTCATTATAAGTTGATGACGACCCAATTTACGCAGCGATTGACGGTTATTATAGATGAAACACGAATCTTATTCGAGGTGTCTATTGTTGAGCAACTCAACGCTTCACAAAAGCCATCCGAATTACCAAGCCATCTTTGTGTCTATATAAGCAGTTTGGGTGTTATATTTGTTGGAAAGCAGCATATTAATATTTGACGATGACAGTCATCACGAAGTCTCTTTTGCAGGTCGCTTGCTTAGAGTACTGAATGAGGAAATATTACACGGTTTCCGGGACCTCACTAATAATAATAATAATAATAATAATAATAATAATAATAATAAGTAGAATTGACGAGGACCACGAGCCATACTAGGGCGTGATTATTCTTCGGAATTGCTTTTAGAAGCCTGAGGGATCATTTATACCTCGGGCAAAAAAAAAAAAAAAAAAAAAAAAAATAATAATAATAATAATAATAATAATAATAATAATAATAATAATAATAAACTTTTCTTTAGTAAGCACCTGACAAACGCACGTCCGCCCTACGGGCTCGAACTCAGTACCTCTCGCTCTCTACGCCAGATGTTATCCAATGCGCTGGTGTCACAGTTTCCTATAACTCGGCCACGAGTTAGCTACTTCCTTTCCAGGTTTCTTAGAGGCCGATAACGTCAGGGTGTTTCTCCATCTGGGTAATAAAATACTTGACCTCTGACCCGAGGACCAGAATGATTAGCAATGCAGTTTCACCATATTTCACCAATATCGCAGTTACACCAATCTCACCCGATCGAAGAATACAAGTTATATGTAGTAAACACCTCATAGTCCAACAAGAACTTCGCATTAAAAAGTGGGCCTATTATTATTATTATTATTATTATTATTATTATTATTATTATTATTATTATTATTATTATTATTATTATTATTATTATGCAAACTTGTCCTAATATGCTACGACTTTAACATTGGTCTAGAATCGTTTCTGTTATCCAGAATTTATCACCCTGGCCATCTTCATCCAAGTCGCTTTCATCTTTATTGTCATCTTCTTCATAAAAATCATCATCAGCATTAAAAATATCAACGTGGCAATAGCATCACCACCACCACCATCATCATCATCATCATCATCATCATCATCATCATCATCATCATCATCATCATCATCATCATCATCATCATCTTCATCATCATCATCATCATCATCATCATCATCATCATCATCGTCATCATCATCACCGTCATCATCAGCATTCATCATTTTCATTAATAAAAACGACTCTAACAGCAACAAATTGTAACAGAAACTATCAATAATGGCGTCAATATCACCGCACGTAATTGTCGTCCTCAAAACACCAGCAACATTATCATCATCGTTCTTCTCTTAGTCATCTTAACTATAACAACAGCCATAATTATAACAACATTATGCCTATGCTGTGATCATAAGCATCAACAACAACAACAACAACAACGTCAATAACAATATTCTTGTCGTCGTCCAAAACTGCTAGAAGAATGCGTCTGCCACCTGGCGAACGCCAGTGCACAACGAACGGTATTAGGCCAAAATAATTTCTGGCGACGTCAATGTCTTAATCGGTATCACTGAATTAGCAATGAATAAATGCGTCTAACGAATTAATATCAGTACTTTATTACGCCCGAAGGCAGAAACAAATCATACATGAGTAGTAAAGGATAGGCGGGTTAATCCATAATTCCATAAGGCAGGTTCAAGCATAATTCTATAAGGCGGGTTCAAGCATAATTCTATAAGGCGGGTTCAAGCATAATTTATACTTGGCCGTTACAAGCATAATCTAGTCCAAGTACAGGTCAAAGGTCAAACGACCACAACCTCGGCCAAAAACAGACATCCATTAAAAGTGGGCAAAGGTCATTTCAAGGTTCTCTCTTCTTAAGGGGCGTGCGTGCGCCTACCCCTCCCCTCCATTCTTCTTTCGCGCTACATTGCAGAGCAAAGCTCATTGAATATTCATTATTTGCACACTGTGCATTCTATTTGGGCCTTTCACACTTACCATAGTTTTTCAAGAGGTTTCCTATTAGGTGTTTGTACGTGCCTAGGGTTTGACGTCACACACACACAGCGACGTGCTCTAGTAGACATCTCGTATTATAGAGAAATGGATTGAGTTAAGGGTTCGCACACTTAAAACTAGCTTAACTTCGCTCTCATTTTTGCTTGACTGTGCTTTTCTCATAGATTATTGTGCACCACTCAATCACACACGCTATAGGAGGTGTCTCAAAGCCTATACTAATCTATCTATAAAACACCAAAAGACATGAGTTTAATCAAACTTTATTGAAGCGAAACACATCATCAGTACATTAAAGTGTTACACACAAAATTATGAACCAGATAGTCGTTAAGACCAGTGTCCAAAGTTAACATATTTGCAATGGCATTAACGGTTTTGTTTCTAGCTCTATGAATGCAATAGAATATACAATAGTGTCCGCAGAATCGACTGACTACGCTTTGCAAATTTCTATCAGTATATGTCCAACGAGCGCAATGTCTGTGTAAAAACGTTCTGAAAGGCGCTTCGGGTGGTTCTCCAAACGAATCAAAGTATTCACCGTATGTAGAATCTTCAAGAGAGAACCTTGAAATGACCTTTGCCCACTTTTAATGGATGTCTGTTTTTGGCCGAGGTTGTGGTCGTTTGACCTTTGACCTGTACTTGGACTAGATTATGCTTGTAACGGCCAAGTAAAATTATGCTTGAACCCGCCTTATAGAATTATGCTTGAACCCGCCTTATAGAATTATGCTTGAACCCGCCTTATAGAATTATGCTTGAACCCGCCTTATGGAATTATGCTTGAACCCGCCTTATAGAATTATGCTTGAACCCGCCTTATAGAATTATGCTTGAACCCGCCTTATGGAATTATGGATTAACCCGCCTATCCTTTACTACTACCATGCATAAATCTGAACAAACATAAACTCAAACGCACACACTGCGAAAATGTTCGTAAAGATCATTTATGCATCTAAAGTTACCGTTCAAGATATAGTATCTGTGGAAAGCGTTTAGAAGGTGTCCAAGAAGGGCTGCTTCTTCATTGTTTAGCGACATCTTGTGGCTGCCAGGCCCGTTAACATTGACCTAACTTCACACTTTTACAAGGAAACAGTGCAGGGAGATGGTTGAAGCTTAACCTCTGACACGAAGATCAGAAGGACACGGGTTCGATACTCGCTAGCCCCATAAGGTTGACTCTGCCTTCAACTTCACAGGGGTCGACTGTAAAATGAACACAAGGACAGATGGACGCCTTGCAGGCTGCCACACAGTTAAAATCGACTCCGTTTAAACTTTTTATCACCTGTTACTACTATAAATTGTAATCTTTACTGCGTACTTGTCAGTTTGAATTAAAAAACGATTATTATTTTTTAGTATTATTAGACGCCTTAATTGTCATAATTTTATATTATACATTATAGTTATTGTGAAGATAGGATCCAGAGTTGACAGAAATTTTGCAACAGTTCTCTCTACATGGAACCTAAGAAAAGATCTACTCAGCGTATTCAATGTGACAAACATATAGCTTTGAATCAAAGTGTTTCAAGGTGTTTATTGTTTAACTTCATATATACTTCTTAATGAAGCTTTTCACAGGTGTCCAACTGAATTTTTATATTTCCTAGATCGACATGTTGGTAGCATTCCGAAGCGTTGATTAAGGAGAAAAGTGATGGTAGTCATCTTGGCTATATGAAATATCGTAGTTAAACAGAAACTCCCTACATATACCTGTAGGTCTAATCTGTAGTTCTTCTCCTAGGAGGTTATGAAAGTTAAAGTCGACATGCCCATTATTTTGTTAGGTATTCCAAAACAATGTTGACCTCACAGTTCAGTGACGCTTTTAGACAATACCTACTGTGTTTAAAGTAGCTTTCACGCTTCATGCGAAAGTAGTTATTTCTATTTTTCAACGAATTCTTTTTGCATGAGAGCCGCTGACGTCGAAAGGTTAACGCCTTTCGAAGAGTTCTAACTGTTTTTGAGAGTATTCTCGTAAGTTTATTTAGCTGCTGTTTAACGAACCTGTATCACAACAAGATAATTAGCGTCGGTTGGTGCCAATCCAAAGCCTGGATTTAGTAGAAGGGCGATGGTCATCGTCTTCATTATCACACAGCGTCGTTAACAGAATTATTAGCAGCGCTACAAAACACCTCCTTCCTGCTTTTTCCTGGCTTTGGACTGGCGCCACCTGATTCCAAAGCGGTGGCGGAGTTTTACAAAATGTTTGTCCTACGCGTATCGTAATCGTATACGAGGTTATAACCTCGAAATTTCTACATCCCCATCAATGATGCACGAGACACAATATTTGCAGCGATTGATGGTTATTGTAGAAGATCGATGCGTCTTATTAGAGGTGTCTATTTGAATAAAAACTTAAAATTCACAAAATGTGTCATCCGAATTACCAGTGGTACTCAAATTCAGCCAAGCACCAAACCACATTTTATGCTTCCATATATTTTCCAAAAAACCATTTAGAAGCTACATATTTATTTATCTATATATCAGTTTTAAAATAGTATACCGTTTCTTATATTTTGCCGGTCGTACCGCGTAACTTAAACAGTGAACGATCACTTCAACAGTTCTTGAAAAAAATCAAACGTTTCACTCGAACAAACATAAGATATTTATCCTTTGCCTCTCTCTGCAATTCTTTCCCCAACGACACAAGGACTAATTATACACAGAAGTCAGGAAAATATTGCGGCTTGTTTATAACAAGGTCGTGGATACAGTCACGCCCGACGTGAGCCTATGCATGGGACTAGAATCACTCCCGCTCTGCTATTGGTCAATGCATGTCACATGATTTTGTGGACGTGGAAGGAGTCGACCGATAAACTCTCCCGAATGTGGTGGAAGATTGTTGACCATGTTTTCTAATGACGACACTAACCCTAACTCTAACCTAACCGACCCTCACGACGCCTCACCTGACCCTAACCGACCCTCACGACGCCTAATCTGACCCTAACCGACCCTCACGACGCCTCACCTGACCCTAACCGACCCTCACGACGCCTAATCTGACCCTAACCGACCCTCACGACGCCTAATCTGACCTAACCGACCCTCACCAAGTCTTCTGAAGTCGAACTTATATTGCCAACAATTGAATGATTACTATTTGTTATTATTACTCCGAGGAGTAATGTCTTCCTATGACATCAAAGGCCGCTGACGACAATTCTCCTTAGCTCGTGTAGTGATGCGTGTCCCACTACGAACATGCTCCTCAGTCCTACTCCACGAGCTGCATTGGCTTCCTGTTGAATTCAGAATAAAATTTAAATTGGCCTGTTTGACCTACAAAGCCCTCAACATCAGCACACCTACCTATATTCATGCACTACTAACTCCTTACATCCCTCCTCGTTGCCTGCGATCATCAAGTGCAGGTCTTCTAGCTGAGCCACGATGCAGAACAGTTATGGGCTCTCGTGCATTCCACGCCTCTGCTCCAAACGAATGGAATCGACTACTACTTTCTCTTCGTAGCTCAACTTCACTTCCCTTCCTTCAAAAAGCGGCTCAAAACTCACTATTTCTCCTTGGCTTTCAAGGATTTAGAAATCTAAGTGCATCTTCACCTGGCGGCTGACTATCCGCGCCTCAGATTCACATTTCGGTGTGACCTTGCGCGCGTTACAAATTTATTTAATAATAATAATAATAATAAGAAAAAAATAATAATAAATAATAATAATAATAATAATAATAATAATAATAATTCATAAACGTATCAGCTGCACAAAAGACGCATTTATTGTTGTTCTTTCTTATATCATGATAGGGTATAACATTAAAGGTGTCTAAGTAGTTTATGCAATACTTTACAGTGTAAACAACATTTATTTAATTCAACATATTACTTCAATTCCACGCGACATGACATTAATGTTCTGATTGCATTTTATTTCTGGTTCCTATATAATTCTCTTAAGTGTTATATTTAATATGGAAGATCTAAGTGATTCGTCCTTCATTGTGTACGTTTTTTGTATTAAGCACTACATCTGTGCGTTGCAAACTGCCATTTGTAACTTATGGTGGAAATATTATAGGCTGCTAAGAACTGGTTTAATTAAAGAAATGAATTGAATTCATAATTAAAGTCGTAAAGCAGAAAGCTGAGGTCGATGTCAACAGCTCTGGTAGCCATCGGACATAGTTAGACACCGAATGTAATTGCACTCATAAAACACCTTTAAGATGTTCGTCAAGATCTATATATTATGCCATATTACTACAACTGAAAAATCCCAGACCTACTGGATAAAATAAAATGAAGAATTAGACACCTTTACTAAGACGTTGCGTTATTTATATATTCAGAAATAACGCCCACTGTGTGTGTGTCAGGCTCTACCGCACTATTTATGTAGAATTGAGAAATAACGTTCAATCGCTATGTAATACGCTACCGCTATTTTATATTTATGTTCAGAAATAACGCCAAATCGCTATTAACTCTCTCTACTCCGACACAACCCCAACTGTGGTAGCGCCAGTTCCAAGCCGGGAGAAAGGAGGAGGGTGACGCTAATCATCTATATGTAATAAAACATTTATAAAGCGCCACTTAAGAGTCTCTCAGAAGCGCTCTACACGTGGCCATCAAACAGCTGGAAAAAATGCGTCTTTAAGAGTTTAGAGAAAAACTATATAGCCGCGTGCAGCACGCACAGACGGCGGAAGAGCGTTCCAGATCCGTGGCGCCGCAATCGAGAAGTCCCGACGAGCACAGGTGGTGGTTCGAAACGAAGGTATCATCAAGTCATTTCGCGAGGCAGACCGGAGAGCCCGCCGACCAATTTGAGTACCAACTGGAAGGCACAGTTCAGCAATGTAATCCGGAGCAGAACCAGTCGTAGCCTTCCAAACCAGCGTAGCAATTTTGAATTGCACACGATCAGCAACTGGAAGCCAGTGGAGCTCATGACGCATGTAGTCAGATATGTGTGAATATCTCGGTAGATCAGCCAGAAGTCTGGCTGCCGCATTCTGAACAAGCTGAAGTTGATGAAGACGGAACTCAGGGAGGCCCAGGAGGACCCCATTACAGTAGTCAAGACGTGTGAGGACGAAGGAGTGTATTAGCACAGCAGCAGCGCTTAGCGACAGCGTTCTCCGTATAACTCGGATCTGCCGGAGCTCAATATAGCTAATCCTGGATATATGTGATACATGATCAGCCATCGTAAGCCCACCATCAAGAAGCACCCCAAGGTCCCTCACCACATTACAGGACTGTCCAGTAAGTGATGCCGATGCAAGAGCATTTTTATCGATTCTACAACGTGCACGTGTTGTACCGAACCATATAAACTGTGACTTGCTCGGGTTGAGTCTAAGACGATTGGCAGACATCCAGTCATGTACCGTCTCAAGTGCACAATGCATTTGTTGCGCGCATACCACTGAATCCTCCGGACGACAGGACAAATACAGTTGAAGGTCATCAGCAAACTGATGAGATGTGGGACCCAGCGATGATACAACATTATAGAGGTCAGCTGTGTAGAGAATGAACAGTAGTGGCCCCAGGACTGAGCCCTGAGGAACACCACAAACAACAGGCGCCCAGACCGACTTGTCATCTCCAATCTCCACCCTCATGGTCCGCCCCTCAAGATAGGAGCAGAACCAAGCCAATGCACGGCCTGAAATCCCGTACGATGCCGCAAGCCTTGTAAGGAGTATCTGATGATCAACCGAATCGAAGGCAGCGCTCACATCAAGAAGAGCCAGTAGTGTAACCCTGCCCGAATCCATAGCCTGATTGATGTCTGATAGAAGACGGATAAGGAGTGTCTCGGTTGAATGTCCCTTGCGAAAGCCAGACTGATGGTTTGGCATCAGACCATTCTGCTCAAGATATCGGAGCAGCTGGACAGCAACCACTCTCTCAATCAGCTTTGACATGAAAGTTAGGTTTGAGATGGGTCTGTAACTGGATGGTAAGTTCAGATCAAGCCCCGACTTCTTAAGGGCAGGTCTGACAATGGCACACTTCTGGCTGGCCGGTAGGATTGCCTCATCCAGCGAAGCATTGCAGATGGAGACAATGTACGGCAGTAGATCATCAATCATCTCACGAAGCAGAAAGGTCGGAATAGGATCAAGCGAACAGCTCTTCGACGGCGAGGAACAGAGGATCTGACGTACTTCAGCTTCAGTAACGCTTCTAAAGGAGTCCATGCATGACCATGTTGGAGTGTACGTAGGCTGAGTCGATTTCTCAGTAGCTCTCCGAACTTCTTGCACTTTTTCTTTGAGGTAGAGCAGGTAGTTTTCAGCACCAAAGGTCGGTGCCACAGTAGGCTCAGGCCTCCGTCCAAGAGTGGTAGAGAGGTCCCTCCAAAGGCGGCGAGTATTTCCCGAATTGGAGGCGATGCGGTCCTCCCAGTATCGTCTCTCCTTTTCACGGAAGCAGTCGTGCTTTTCTCTCAATGCTCTAATCCAGACCCGACGATCATCATCCAGCAACGTTCTTCGAAAAAGCCTTTCTGCTTTCCGCACTTTACGACGCAACGCCCTGCAATCTCCATCAAACCAAGGGGTTAGCGGGCTGTTCTGAATGCGGACCTTCCTGGGAGGCAATAGGTCATTGACAATGGAGGTGAGAGTGTTTTCATATACCATTATTAACTCATCAATAGTAGTTCTCCGACGGGTCAACTCCAAGTCACAGAGCTGACTAGCATGCAGTCGACGTCGAAATTCATCCCGGTCTAGCCTAGACCAGGATCTGATCGTTCTCCAGCTGACTTCAGGTGCTCCACGAAGAAAAGGCAACTGGTAGGTAATGAGGCCATGATCGGAAATGGCTGGTGGTTCAATGGTCATGTTGGACAACGCACAGTCATCCCTGGTAACCACTAGATCAAGCCAACCTCCAGCGCGATGCGTAGGCCCTCCAACATGTTGAAGAAGACCACAGCTTACCAGCATCTGCTTGATACCCAAGGTCCAAGGGCAACATTGATTCTCCATATGAACATTGAAGTCGCCAGTGACAAGCAGTTGTGTATTCCACGTTGCCACAACGCCCAGTAGTGATGAAAGCTCCTCGATGAATGCCGCAGATGGTGGTACAGATCCTGGACGGTAGATCGCAACAACTGTAGTAGGACCCCGTTTGGTAGAAAAAGAGCAGAGCAGAGACTCAAAAGTTTCAAGTTTCACACAGTACTCCACCCGTTTAACTGGGAGTTCCACACGATGGATGATCGCTATGCCTCCATGGCCAGGTCCAGGGCCCAGTGATCCATGGCTCCGCCGCGGGGCATCAATGACAGAATATCCCTCAGGAACCGACCGTCTTAGGGCAACATCGGTGTCAGCAAGATGCCATGTCTCAGTTAGCACTAGAATATCTAAGTCTCTCTCTTTTATTGTCTCAGCAACTGTTGTATATTTGTTTCCTAGTGATCTTACATTCCAGGTTCCAATTCTGAGGGCTGATCCACTGGTGACCTCTGAAACCTCATGAGCAGATGACGAAATGTTCTGTCTTGAGGAGGCCGGACGCCAAATACGATGAACAAATAACAATTTTCTCACTGTGCTATGTGTTACTATGTTATGTGTTACTGTCGTTAAACAGCAACTAACCAACCTATTGCTATAAATTTATTATATACAACATTAGCATTTCATGCCATAAATATTATGACACACAAACGCTGAGAACTGTTCGAAAAATAATATCTGTCGACGTTATCGGCCTTTGTTGCCATCACAAGACGTCGTTAAACTTGATAGATGTTGCTCCATCATTTGGGAAACAAATGAAAGTGAGGAAAATGACGATGAAAATATTAAAATTGTTAATATTTTCATTAACGCGTTAATCGCGGGCGTTAACGGCGATTAACGCGCAGCCCTAATTAAAAACGATTATAGGCATGACCATAAACTAAATGTATGAAACAATTATATTGTGTAGATGTAACCTGTAAACATAGAGCTAAAGACATGTGCACTTAGATAGACCGAGTGTGGAACTCGAAATGCATGATTTTAACTCCTTCATTTCAGGGTGGACACTGGCCGAAGACCCATTGAACAAATTGCGCAATAGATTTGACCATATTCGTATAAACACGGAAGCACACTTGTACCCTGACTAACCTAGGGTGGAACTTATAATGGAGAGGAAATACGGAAGGTCAGGAAAACAGGCAAGGTCAGGTAAGCATGTAGGACACATGCACTTGACCATTTGTGCAAACATTAACAAGCAGTAGTTTTGACCGTATTGACATAAACAGACGAAGGACATTTGCACTCAGTCTGACCTAGTGTGGGACTTAACTAGGTCATGTAAACAGGTAAGCAGGTAGGACTGACCAATCGCGTAGCAAATAATACGGAGAAGCGCCGACCATGCTGATGAAAACTACTCACAGCAACAAAATTTAAATATCTATTCACAAAATTCGCCCATTAGTAATCAAACAAAGTAGCCTATACACTTCATTCTGAAACACATTTACAGTCAAAAGGGTTTTTATAGACATTTCATCTTTATACAATTGACATTTATTTCTTAATAACATAGAAATATCTTCTTTTTTACAATCAAGTAATAGGTGATGAATAGTCTCCTTCACCTGACAGGTATCACATAAACCGTTAGAATGTCTTTTTATAACGAATAGTCTTTGATTAGTATTGGCCATTCCTAAACGCAATCTAGAAATTTGGACTTCCTTATGCCTATAAGGTTCGAAATATTTTATATCTGTACTAACAATTGGACAAATAGATTTATAAAAATGACCTCTATCATCATTACTATATTCTAGTTGCCATTTATTTACTATATAAAGTTTTATTAAAGTGAATATTTCCTGAAGTTCAAGATAATTAGTAGAATTTACGTGATTAATAGTTAGACCTTCTTTAGCCAAATTATCTGCTCTATCATTGCCTGACAGATCAATGTGACTTGGGATCCAAATAAATCTTATTTGATTAGAATTTAGTTTGCTAATGTTATAGAGTAAATCATTTAATAAAGTAGGTCTAGATTGACAGTAAGACCTCTTAATTGATGTAAGAGCACTCAATGAATCAGAGAAAATCGCAAACTTACAATTATTATAACACTCACTGTCCAATATCCATAGAACAGTTTCAATAATTGCAGTTAATTCAGCTGCATAAACACTGGAATTATTACACAATCTAAATTTCTTATCTACATTTAAACTTGGCACTGTGAAAGCAGCAGCAACAACGTCATCTACTTTTTTTACGAATAAACAAAAGCTGAGGTCAACTCTATTTATAGACAAAGGAAACGTCTTATAAAAGGTTTCTCAATCCAAATTTCATGTCGTTGTTTGGTTGCTGCTTAACGAAGCTGTGTCATAGCAAAGATTGTGATGGAGTTATTATTTTAATTAATTTAATTAATTCAATGATTTTTTTGGCACAAAAGACAATTTGCTTAATACACTTTCCACAGGAGTCATTAGGTTTCTCATCCTGCGATTGTTAAGCATTCCAAAAGTTTATCGACATCTTACGGCTGCTATGACAGTGCTCGTGAATAAGCTGGTGCCCTGCACTTAGCTTGTAAGTCGTTTGTTGCTGTTTGCGGACGACCGTGTAGATGTATAGATATATTCTGCGCATGTCATCGGCCATGTCGGTCGCTGATCGACTTCTCCGTAATTTTGACGGATTATTTCTTCTACACGCAGAATTTTCTGATGTCAAGAATTGATGCTATATTCGTTTTACTAATAGAAAGAAACTGGCACAAACGCAGAAATGCTAACGTGAGTGATAATGGATAATTAAAAGTAATTAGGACATTTTTAAATAAACTAGTAAATATTATTATAATTATATTGGTCATGATGATGTTCATGACAATGATGATGATGACGACGACAGTGATCTTGATTATGATGAGTAGCCAGTGTTTAGCGCTCTTGAGGCTCACATCAACCGTGGTTTAGTTGAATGGTAACAATGTGACACAAGTGGCAGAAGTCGGCATGGATGCGGGATCGATTCTCGCTACCTTCCCAAAGGTCGACTCACCCTTTCATTTGCTAGGTGGCGTTGGTAAAATGAGCAGGACAGATGACGTCTTGCATGGCTGCCATATAGTTTAAATTCGACTCCTGTAATAACCTGTAATCATATGTTCACACCATGAATTGTAACCACACTGCTGTGTGTCAGTTTGAATTAATAATAAACATGAATGTAATTGTGTTGTTTCAGAATTTCAACGGGTTACCTCATATAAATTATTGCGACTGTAAGAAATTACACTTAAATATTTTTGCGTAAATCAATTTAAAAGGTGTCTAAAGAGGTAATAAAATTATTAATAATATTCATTATTTAGCGACATCTTGCGGATGACAGAGTCGTTGGCATGGACCTTACCTTGACCACACAATTATATCGTCAGTTGTATTAAGAGTAATTTCCGAACGCCCACATTTTCACGATAAGAAACTGGATCCTAAGAATACTGCGTGTTTTTTCAGTGCCTGCCGAATTTTAGGCTATTTTTTGGCCTTGGATTCGCATTAGACGTTAAGAGTTTTTGGGTATATATCTGTTTTGTAGCAATAGGCCTATATAGGCCCATGCTGCTGCTTCTGCTACTGCTACTGCTACTGCTTTCTGCGACTGCTACTGCTACTGCTACTACTACTACTACTACTACTACTACTACTACTACTACTACTACTACTACTACTACTACTACTACTACCACTACTACTACTACTACTACTACCACTACTACCACCACTCACTACTACTACTACCATCACTACCACTACTACTCACTACCAATTCCACTACTCCACCAATCACTCACCACTCACTACTACTACCATCACCGCTCACTACTCTTTACCACCATCACCACTAATTACTTCCACCACTACCACCACCACCACCACTCACCACCACCACCACCACTACCACTCACCACCACTTCACCACCACCACCACTCACCACCACCACCACCACTACCACCACCACCACCACCACCACCACCACCACCACCACCACCACCACCACTACCTCACCACCACCACCACCATCAACCGCCACTATATTTGCTACTGCTACTGCCACTGCTGCCACTAGATACTACTACTACTACTCACGCCACTACTACTACCACTACTACCACTACTACCACTGCCACTGCTACTACCACGCTACTGCTACTACCACAGCCGCAGCAACCGCTGCTGCTGCTGCTGCTGCTGCTGCTGCTTACAACTACTACTACTACTGCTGCTGCTACTGCTACTGTTGCTGCTACTGCTGCTACTGCTGCTGCTACTGCTGCTGCTGCTACTGCTACTGCTGCTGCTACTGCTGCTGCTTGCTACTGCTGCTACTGCTGCTACTGCTGCTGCTGCTACTGCTGCTGCTGCTGCTGCTGCTATTCGCCAACTTAGCGAGGAAAGCAACCTAGCTGATGTGCCGTAGGAATGCCATTTGGTCACTTCTCAGCCGATGGACCAGGCGAGAAAGGGCACATCTTGTCCGCAAAGAGGATCTCGACCTTTGGCACATGGAATGTTAGAACGCTGTGTGCCACAGGCGTGGTGACCATGTTGACAAGAGAGCTGGAGAGGTTGAGGTGGGATGTCATAGGGATAGCGGAAACGCACTGGGTGGGTGTGAGAGAGGAGTTTGTACGAGGATACAAGATCATTAGATCGGGTGGAGAGAGATTGCATAGAGCAGGGGTCGGATTGATATTGTCGAAGACGGCCCAAGGAGCTTTGATGAGTTATGAACCAACAAGCGATAGGATAATGACGGCCAGGTTCAGGACCGCAATTGGAGCTATGACAATATGCCAGATATATGCACCAACAGCGGACGCGGAGGAGGCACGGGTAGACGAGTTCTACAGCGGGCTGCAGCTGGAAATTAATAGAATATCTAGGAATGATATGATAATACTCATGGGTGACTTCAATGCAAAGTTGGGAGGGGGACGAGGAAACAAAGGGTATCATGGGGAATCATGGTATTGGGGATAGAAATGAGAGAGGAGAAAGGTTGCTTGACTTCTGTGGTGTGAACAATCTGATGATAACAAACACAAGGTTCAAACAGACAAAAGCAAACAGGAAATGGACATGGGAGTCGCCAGACAGGAAGACACATAATCTTATTGATTATATTATAGTCAATAAGAAGCTAATGGGCAGTGTCAGAAACAGCAGGGCTTTTCCTAGTGCAGATGTTGGATCGGATCATCAATCGTAATCGTAATCGTAATCTCCAAACTTCTAAAGCGCCACTCGAAAGCCAAGCGCAGGGCACCAGCTTATTCACGAGCGCTGATTATGGTAAATATAAAACTCAAGCTGAAAAACAGGAAGGCAATGGAGAGGAACAAAAAGATCAATATAAATGCGCTAAAAAGCGAGGTTGTTAGGGAGAGCTACCATAACAGGATAAATCAAAAATGGGAGGTGGTGATGGAGGAGAGAGTGGAGGGGATAGAGGAAGAATGGAACAAGGTAAAAAGCGTAATACAGGAGACGTCAGAAGAAATATTGGGATACAAAAAGGGACAAGCACATGCGGAATGGGTATCAAAGACAACGCTTGAACTAATGGATGAGAGAAGAGCATACAAAAGTAGGAGACGGGAGAGCAAAGACATGGCATAGAGCTAATAACAAGACAAGAGCGGTGTACGAGGGATTAAGACGAATCACGCAGACGCATGCTCCTAGGGTGAGCTCAATTAAAGATGAACATGGGAAGATACTCACCGATTAGGAGGATGTCAAAGGCAGATGGAAGGAATACTTCAATAAACTGTACAACGACCCAAACAAGACAGACGACAGTTACCTGGAGAGTATCAAGGAGATGGAGGGCACGGAAGAGGACTTGTTGGCTCTGGGAGAGGATGAAGTGGAGGCAGCCATTCACAAAATGAAACATGGGAAGGCACCGGGCCTGGATAATGTTACAGCGGAGGAAATACAGGCAGGAATTGAGGGAGGGGGAACCAGGATCATGCACAGGCTATGCCAAATGGTGTGGGAAAGGGAGGTGTTGCCTGCGGAATGGAAAAGAGCAATTATTATACCCATACATAAGAAGAAGGACAAGATAGAATGTGCAAACTATAGAGGGATAAGTCTGCTCTGTCACAGCAGCAAGATCTTCTCAACAATCATATTGCAACGGATCAGAAAGAGGACCGAGGAGATCATGTCGGAGGCGCAGGCGGGATTCAGAGTTAATAGAAGTACAATTGATCAAATCTTTACACTGAGACAGTTGGCGGAGAAGTACGAAGAATTTGGGAAAGTGCTATATATCTGCTACATAGATTTTCGTAAAGCCTTCGACAGCGTGTGGAGAAAGGGTCTGTGGAGAGTCATGAGACACTATGGATATACGGAGAAGATAGTAAGCATCTTGGAAAATGCGTACAAGGACACCTTTAGCGCTGTGAGAGTGAACGGAGAACTATCGGATTGGTTCGAGACCATAGTGGGAGTACTGCAGGGTTGCGTTCTATCGCCACTGCTCTTCAGCATATTTCTGGAACTGATCATGGCCGTTAAATGCTACTGTTCGAAATATAAAGTTTAGTTTAAACACCTTTAATAAAATACTTAAATATGCTATATATTTGTCAATATGCGATTGAAGCGGTATAATAGTCCGATAGATACTGCACTGAATTGACAGCTTTAAAGGAATAATGAAGTAATCAGAGATGGGAACATTTTATAAATAGTATATGAAAACAGTATAAATATTTTATGTAAATTTTACTTGTTACGCTAAGCTATTACCAACTTGTGGGGCGCGGTGGTGTAGGGGTATGTTCGGCGCCTTGCAGCCGGAGGGTTGCGGGTTCGAATCTACCTCAAGCCGCCGCGTAGGGACCGTGGGCAAGTCCTTCACTCGCAATTGCTCATGCGCTTCGGCGTGAAACTCCGATTCAGTGTCCGCTCTGTAGTCGGGAGCGCCTCTGAGTAGAAATTTTGAAGGGGCGCTATAACAAGTGCTCATACATACATACATGCATACATACTTTGGCAGACCCAGAACTTATTGAAGCAGTCGAAACGCTAAGGCTGTGCTTCTGTTTGGATCTTTGATTTTGTCAGCATTACAAAAGGATTTTTTTCAGTATTATTAAATCACAAGTGAGAGATATAACATAATAATTCTTAACTATAGTTAGCTAAGTCTAATAAATTTAACGATCACTAGACAATCAGGGTGATAAGATGAGACATTAGTCTAATTTTAAACAGCGAGATGTTAGTGAAATAACGTAGGGTGAGGGGTATAACATTTAATACTTATCCAACAAACAAATATCTGGATGGAGATAAAGATAACTGAGAAATAGATTATCACGATAAACATTTCCGTTTTATTCATATTCAAATGTGGTATTAATTGGTGCATTTGAGATAAACATTACCTAAGGGCAAACACTCATCATAGCCGAGTCAGATATATGGGGCGCAAGTGATGCTGAAGTCTCGAAATAAAACTGTCTCCTAACGGGGATTCGAACCCCGAACTCTCGGTTGACAGTCCAGCACGCTAACCAGTAGACTACCGTGCAACTCAATAATTGCATTAAAGGGATTGCTTATTATGATAACGGCATTATAGAAATTAATGGATTTACATAGTTCTCCGATTAACCCCCAACAGGAACTCCTCTGGCTATCTCCGCCTATTTGTGACCGAAGGGATCAAAATGAGTCGCATGTCGGAAATGTTAGAATATGAATATTTTACATATTCTTAAAGACCAAATTTTTTTATTTAAAATGACACCAAAAGTTTGGTTCTACCTTATTTTTTGACAAAATTACGAATGACTATGTGTTTTTTGTGGAAAAGTTTTTCATTTATTTTAATATATAATCACAAAAAATAAAAGTATTCTGTGTAAAAAATTCTGAAAATACACATTAAAACAATGAATTTCATCAAATGTGAGAAATCAGAAATGTAAAAAAAATTTTCACCCATTTTCATTAAAATCTGAAAATAAGAAAAAGTGACATCTGATCATATTTTGCTGTTTTCCTAGGAATGTAAATTGCCGACATCCGAATCATTTTGATCCCTTGGGTCACATTTTCGAAAAGATGACGCTAAACATTTAATTGTTAGGCTCTGATTAGACACCTTTAGATCGAGTTTCCAAACGCTGTATATTCTCATTAAAAACTAGCGGTATAATGTTATATCAAGTTGTGCTGTCGGTGCCGTGAGATGTCGCAAAACGTTGAATGCAACTAAATTAGACACCTTTAAATCTAATTTCCAGACGCTATTATAAACTTCCTTTTCTTCAAAATGTCATCTTTGACCTGTAATATGCCAAACTAATCTTTGTCGGCGGCAACGGCCTATGTTGTCATATAAAAGCTGCCGTTAAACTGTCAGTGGACACACAAAATATCATTGTGACACTAGTAGATGTATTCTTGATATTAAAATGCTGAGATAGGAGAACTGACGGAGTGGAACAGAGAAGTGATATTGAACGAAAGAATTAGAGAAAGTGTGCACTATTCTGAAAACCCAATTTTTCCCACAGGTATTATACGGCAACCACGTCAGGGTGCATTTCCCCTTTTTTACGGTAGACATAGTATTATCTTACAGCTGACGACTTGAGCGCCATCCCTGAGGAAGGTGGATCTGAGCGCGCTGTTGTTAGTAACTGACAAACTGGGAAAACTGAGGAGGGAAGAATGGAGGACATTGGAGGTAGATGTTAGGGGTATGGAGTCTGGACGGGTTCGGGACAGTTAGAAAGAACGTAGAGCAAGCTGGCAACTACCGCAGAGCTGAGTTGTCTTAGCGACTCAGCAAAGAAAGTAGGAATAGAAAGCAAACAATCATTGTATGTATACATCAAAGGGAGCTGTGAGAATCTAGCAAGTGTATGGGGAAGTAGTATAAGTCGTTGCTAGCTGGCGCATTACAAAGGCGCTACATAAAAATCTGTGATTCTCCCATAACCTAGGTTAATAAATAATCGTAGACGTTTCTCGAAACTATCGGAAATCCCCAAGGTATCGATTAATGAGTCAAAGGTCGCGGAAGTTCCCAACAGTTTCGATCAGTCGTCAGTCTCGATGATGAGCCGTCACACGGTCGTTAAGTCTTCGTTATTGACCCACGAATTAAAAGACTCGGGATAGCCTAGCCATTTAACTAAAGATTTCTTTCCGCGTTTTCTGATAACCTTCTCGATTCAAAACAATTCTTGAGTCGTCTTCTGTAGCTCTTGCTCGTAGAATGACCCTGAATTTCTTCTCCGTTATAATCTTTAATCTTATAGGTTGAAGGATCAGTGTATTGAACTCCAGACACGGTAAACACCTCTTCAGACCATCTCGCCGTGTATCCTTTTTCAAACGTAGTCTTTTTCTTCGTTATTCTAACTTTATCACCTACCGAGAATATAGGCTTAATAGGCTCTGGAATATCATCACCGTACAAGTTCATCCATACAGTCTTTTCATTATTTTTCAGGCTCGCTTTTGCTGGCGTCATTTTAATAGAAGAATGTCTCGCGTTATTATAATTACTAACCATTTCGCCTAATACATCGATATATCTTCGAGTTGAATTAGCTGTAAAATACTTAAACATTTTATCCCTCATCGTTCGATTCCATCTCTCAACTACACAGGATTTCTCCTCATTTTCAGTGGAATATAACTCAACTAAATTCTTTACATCCTTATTATAAAATTCTTTTCCTTTATCAACCCACACTTTGCCTGGTTTTCTTCCGCTCCCGAGTATTTTCAAGAAACCACTAGCCGTAGATTTTCCGCTCTTATCATGTAGTGGCACGATCCAACCATACTTTGAAAATACATCTATAACCGTTAACAAGTATTTCACGCCATCGTTATCTTTAGCGAACGCCTGCATATCGATCAGATCAGCTGCCCAAATGTCATCTATACCCCCGACGTACACCTTCCTTTTTCTAAAATGCCTTACTACGGGTTTATGCAATTCATTCGCTAGTTGGTCAGTCCATTTCAAGCTTTTTTAAAACCTAATCCCAAACTCGATTTAGCTGATAAAATAGGTTTAACTAGGGTCCTCTCAATACGTTCTCGGAAGCTTGGATTAGAAATATTATTCAAAGCATTAATCATAGCTCTATCAGCTACATTCCTATTAGCCGTATCGGAGTATTGATTGTAAGCTAAATCGTGAATATAAGCAGCATTATCGACCCTGTCAACAGGTTTAGACCACTCTTTCGGTGTACCATCGGGATTCAGTCTCAAATCTAGTCTTGTTCCTGGACCCGTAAACTGATGGCCAGGTAAATGCATCTCTCCTGGGAATTTAGCCCACGGTAGCTTAATACGCCGCTTGTAACCGAATTTAGAGCAAGCACTGACTAGATCACCACCTTGTGCTGCTTTCACGAATTGAGTTTTAGTAGTTCCACATACAGCGCATACGCCTCGAAGCATAGGTCTATTATTTTTACTAACGGCGTTCTGAACGTCTTTCGTTTCGGTTTTTCTCTTACACTTTACGCAATACATCGTTATTTTAAATACAAAAACATTTATATTAAAATGACTATGGAAGTTAAGGGACATAAGGGTGGTATTATCAGATTGTTAGAAGTACATCTTAAGCGTCCACTCCACTGGTTCATATGCCTATTACATACCAACGAGCTACCGTTACGTCACCTCTTCGAGCAACTTGATGGCAGTACTACCGGACCACGAAGCTTTTCAGGCGAACTTGGAACACAAGTTCAACGATGTGAGAACATGCCAATGGTTAAATTCCAGCAAATTGAATGCGATTTACAAGTGCTACCTGACTCTGTTCTGCAGGATCTCAGTACAGACCAGAGATACTTGTACGACATGTCTCAAGCTGTATCTAGTGGTATATGCGATGAGGCACTGTTGCATCGAAGTCCTGGAAAACTAGTAATGTCTCGTTGGTTGACTTTGGCTAACAGAATACTACGCCTATACGTTGCCACGAAAGAGCCAAGCAACTGTCTCTCGACAATTACTGAGTTCGTTTTGAAAGTTTACGCCCCTGTTTGGTTTGCAGTAAAGTCCAAACCCTCCTGCAAAGATGGTGCGAAGCATCTGTGGATGCTTGCTAACAAATCACGATACTTGCCTGATTATTTAAAGTCAATAGTTGATCCAGTTATTCAGAGAAACGCCTTCTTTGCTCATCCTGAAAATGTACTTCTTTCAATGATCACGGATGAGAGGAAATCAATTCGAGAATTAGGAATCAGAAGAATAATGAAGGCGCGATCGAGTAAGAAGCCTCAGAGAGGAATTCGCATATTTCACCCCCCAAGTTTGAACTTTCATGCAGCCGACTATACAGAATTAATTGACTGGCAGTCATGTGAAGTGACAGAGCCACCTCTAACGAAGGACATAAATGATGACGACCTGGAACAGTTGATCCACAATGCCGACGACTCCGCGATTGATTTACTTCGCTTTCCAAAGTTTCCATGCCATACTCAAGCAGTCGAGAGGTCTGTCAAGACAGTTACAGAGTCATCATTGCTGGTTGTTGGACAGCATGCAAGAGATGGATTAGTTCGCGCAAGACTTGAAGCTAGAAAGATAATGCCAACATATGAAACAAAGCGTGATTTCAATACTAAATAATTACATACAGAACTCCACTAATAGCCAATTCCAGGATATGGACGCCATTTTGTCCGCCATTTTGGTTTTCGTGCAGTGCTACCTGAATGACATTGGCTTCATCATATTTGTTGACCTCGAAAATGTTGACTCAGACCCTGAAATCATGATTCCATTGCATACATGACTTCATCAATTGCCATTTTAAGATTCTGGCCGCCATTTTGTCCGCCATTTTGATTTTTTGAAGTGCTACATATATGTCTTTGATTCCATTGCATTCCTTGAACCCTATAATCTTAATTTAGAGCCTAAAACCGTGTTTCTGTCACATAAAATGCTTTACTTTTAGTCATCTGAAGTAATTGGCAGCCATTTTGTCCTTAAATCGTCCGGTAGAGGGCAGAAGACGTCAACATAAAAATTTCAAAATTTTTGTAGCATTTCTTTGATACCATACGCAACTTTTGATCACTAACGGATTTTGAAATTCGAGAAAAAATTGTTTTTCACTCGGATTCACTCCACCCTATTATATATGTCCTGGCATAGTTGCACCAATTCATTCATTGCTTTCTCTCCTAGATTCCTCAGCATTTCTATTGGGATGTTGTCGATTCCTTCTGCCTTGCCGTTCTTCATGTCGTCTATTGCAGCTAAGACCTCTTCTTTCATCACCTCTGGTCCAATGGTGTCGTCTGTTTGTTCCTCCTCCTGTTCTCGTGCTTGTTTCTCCATTTCCTCCTTGAGGCTGTTATTTCCTGTGTACAACTCTTCCACATATTCCTTCCATCTTCTCCTAATATCTCCCGTGTCTTCTAGTAGCTTGCCCTCCTTATCCTTGATTGTGCTTCCTTTTCCCCTGTTCTTTTTCTTTTCTAGTGATTTTATTTTCCCGTACACTAGATCGTGTCGTCCCTGTTCCTGGAGTATCTCTAACTCCCTACACCGTTCCTCCCACCAATCCTCTCTTGCCTTATTCGTTGTTCTTCTTATAGCGGACGCAAGCCAATTTAAAAGGTGTCGAACGAGATCATAAATTATTAGTAGTGTTTAGTGTTTAACGACATCTTGCGGGTGACACGGGCGTTGACATCGGCCTTCCCTTGACCACAATAATCGTCGGTTTTATAAGAGTAATTTAAACGCTGCTTTGCACTTGCCCAAGGTTCATACACAGGAACAATCTCGGGCGAGCATCGAACCCGTACACTATCCGCTGTACAAGCCGAGCGCTCTAACTTATCGGATACTGTGCCAACATTTCACGATTAGAAACTGTGTAATATGAATACTGCTTCATTTAAAGTGCCTGGGGATATTTTCTGACTTGGATTAGCATGAAATGCAAAGAGTTTTTGGGTGGGTAATTTTTCGTAGCACTAAAATGAAGTTTTTAAATCATACAAAACACGTATTCTTACCTATTTGAACAGTGTCCAATCGTTAAGTTAATTTTTTGTTGTTGTTTTGGCATAATGTTCTATATTTTATTTTGGTTTCTATATACTTCTCTTATGTTATACTTAATGTAAGAAGTCACTAAACACTATATTCTACGCCATCCAGTACACCGTTCCTGTTAGACACCCCTTAAAACGCTTTAACTTTAGATATAATTACATAGTCGCAAAAAGCTTTGATTCATTAATTCGATGCAGCCTAATTTTCGTTATCGTATAATCGTTAACTCGGAATGGTGATGCGCTACTTAGAGCCATGTTGTTGTCGTTGCTGTTGTTATTGTTGTTATTGTTATTACTAATGTCTTCTTATGACATATAAGACCCTTTGCGACCATTAGTAAATGTATCCGAACCGAAAGTTAGTGCTAATATTACAACACAAATGGATGTTATAGCGTGATTAAACATCACATTAAAGGTGTCTAAGTAGTTCTTTTCACAGTTGATAGTGTTCAACGACTTCTATCTCTTTGAAAGTATATTTTCAATTAAGTGCGACAATCCAGTGAATGACTGGTTATTGTAGAAAATTAATGTGTCTTATTAAAGGTATCTAAGTATAGTTTATGTATTACGTTACAGTGTTTAAGGACATTAATTTTCACAAACGTCGGTAGTTTGTAGCCCGGTCTCTATTCAGCGTCTTTTTTATTGTTGGTATCGAGAGTAGCTTTTTGTTGAATTATTGCAGAAGTCGGGCAAAAAGAAGTTGATAAGTATTTCTACCGATTTTGTTTTTCTGAATTTGGTCGGATTACCTTTTGTCTCTCTTGATTTTCTCTCGTATTCTCGTTGAATTCTTTTATTTCTGTAGTCTTGGGAACAGCACAGGGTCGGCCACTATATCGTCATCTATAATAGACCCGCGAACTTTTTCTGCAGGCTCTCACCCTCGGCCATCTGGTGAGCAGAGCTAGCTTTTCACTTGCGTCAACTGCTAAAGACCGATTTCATGATCCAACAACTGTTGAGGGAGAACTTAATTTTTCCGAGGAGGGTCGGATTTGGATCCGCGTCTGGTATACCTCTTCGGACAATATCTCTGACTCGAAGCTACGCTCGTAAATGAGCTGGTGCCCTGTGCTTAGATTGTAAGTGGCTAATTAAGTAAGCAAGTAAGTATATTCTTTCAAACGTATAATGGGACATTTACCGCAAACCAATTATGATAATAATACAGCGAAGTAATAATTAGCAATTAAAATGTAAATTAAAAGTTGAGTAAATTTGCTGTTTAACAAAGATGGTTGGCGTCGTCCTTCTTTTTCCAGGGGTGGACTGGCACTGTCAGGTAATATCTACATAAAATATTCACAATGTTTAAATTTTTATATAGTTTTTTAAAATTTGTCCAACTCATATCTTCGTAGTTCTACTTTCTTACTTTAATACATCAGAAGGAGCGATCCGAGCTTACATTTCTATCGAGTCGACGAATATATAGCAAGTCCGTGTGCCTTATTGAAGGTGTTTAAATGTAACGTACTATTTTAACCCTCGGGCTACCAAGGGGAAGGTGGTTGCCACCCCTCCTAGGATTTCATCTCAAACTTTTTCCGTATGGAATAAAAATTTGACCTTTTAGGCAGCTGTAGGGGGTTCATTTACACACGTTTTGAGGTAAAATGTGAGATGATATCTCACATCGTTCAAAAGTTACACCCAATATACCCGAGGCACCAGGGGGGGGGTGGATACCACCCCTAGATTTTCGACTATATCTTATCCGTCATTTAATATTAAGAGAAACAAAATATACCATTCTATAGAGGAAATGTGGGGATACATTTCTATGGTCACTGAGTTGACCTGAGACAACCGGAAGTGCTCAAAATAAATAATAATATGCGTAATATGCGTGAAAGATGGCTGAATGGAAGCACTCCCCCCTTCGTTTTGTCTGTAGCGTATTCATTTCTCTTCCTGGAAGAGAAAAAAAAATACCATTCTTTAGAGGAATGTAGGGCTTCATTTGCATACCAAATCTTTGTCTTTTGAATACCGGAAGTGATCAAAATAAATAATAATACGCGTAATCTGTGTGAAAATCGATGAATACAGCATTACAGCGTAAACCGATATATATATGTATGGATATATATGTATGGATGTACATTTATACTATATAAACATGTGTAGGGATGATTGTGTGTATCTTTTATACATAGATTAGTTTCAAAACACACATAATCTTATATTTGTTTATCCAAAAAGTACAAAATGTACGCAATAATATAAAATATTGCTAATTAATGGGTTCCGTTGTTAAAAATGATGTAATTTCGAGGTGCATTCACATAATGTACAACTAAATATACCATTCTGTGCAGAAATGAATGCTGAATCCATTGCTATATTACAAGTTATGATATGTAAAACCAAACACGAAATCCAGGGGGGATGGTAACCACCCCCCTTGGTAGCCAGTGTTACAAAAAAGCTTGGTAGCCCTAGGGTTAAGCCGTATATCAAGCGTTTAGCGACATCTTTCGGCTAGAAGGATTTTAACTGTGCATCTGTAAGTCTCAAGAAGAAGAGGAAGAGGAAAAGGAAGAAGAATAAGAGGAAGATAAGGAAATGAGGATGCAAAGGGAGAGTAGGCAAAGGAAGGGGAGAGGAGGTGAAGGAAATGGAAAAGCGAGAGAGAAGAAGAGGAAAAGGGAGACGAGGAGGAAAAAGAGAAGTAAGAAGAAGACGAATATGAGGAAAAAGAGGAAGAAGAGGAAAAGGATAAGGAGGGAAGGTAGATGCGGAAGAAAAGGACGAGTAGGAGAGTTGGAATAAGTGAATAAGGAAGAAAGATAAGAGGACGAGGAGAAAGAATTGTTTGTGGGAGAGGAACGAGGTGAAATGTGGAGGGAAGAAGAGGTGGAGGACGAAATAGAGGAGAAAGAGAAAGACAGTCGGACGAAGAGGAGGAAGATGACAATAAATGTACCAAAGACGTGGTCTTTATTATCTTCGAAGAAGAAGAAAAAACCAGTGTTTAATGTTCTTGAGGCTCACATCGACCATGATGAGTTTAGAAAGCACTTACGATCGCGCATAAATGACGACTATATATAGTATTACGTAAGACAATTTAAAAGGTCAATCAGCCGTTAGTCAATCAGCCGTTTATTGAATCAACAACAGCACAATTAATTAACAATCAGTCATTTAAAAAAGAGAGTTAATCTGCTGATGCCGTCAACAGGACAGCCCTAAAGGCTGGGATTTTAAAAGGTGTCTAAAGAGATCATAACATCATTAGTAGCACTCAATGTTTAGCGACATCTTGCGGGTGACAGGGCCGCTGACATCTACATTACCTTGCCTACCTCTAGTCGGTTGTAAAAGAGTAATTTAACTGCTGGTGCGGCCTTTCTCAAGGTCCCTACACAGGAACAATCTCCGGTAAGCATCGAACCCATAAACTCTTCGTTTTACAAACGCAGCGCTCTAACCAATCGGATATAGTGTGCCCACAATTTCACGATTAGAAACTCAATGTTAAGAATGCTGAATGTTTTTCAGTGCCTGACGAATATGAAGCTATTTTTCTGCGTTGGATTCGCATGAGATGTAAAGTGTATTGGGGTTCATGTATGTAACTTTTCGTGGCAATAATTATAGGATAAATCTTCTGCGGCGGAAAATTTCCGCCGCATTATTCGACACAATTCTGTGGCGGAAGCGCTTTGCGCATGCGCAACCTTCGGCGCATGCGCATTGTTCAAATGCGGTACTTCCTATAAATTGGCGTCGTGAGGGTCGGTTAGGGTCAGGTTTGGCCTCGTGAGTGTCGGTTAGGGTCAGGTTAAGCGCTTTTACGGTCGGTTAGGGTCAGTGTTAAGGTTAGAGTTGTTTTTAGATAAAATGTCCAAAAAAATTCCGCCGCAGAAGTAAATTTTCGCAAGCTGCGTGGCGGCATTTTCCGCCGCAGAAGCACCACGCATAATTATAATGAAGTTTTAAATCATAGAAAACACTCATTCTTACCTGTTTGAACACAAGATCAAAATTATTGTCAAGTGAGTTTGTTTGTTGTTTGGGCATTTATTTTCTAATTGCATTTTATTTTTGGTTTCTGCATTTAATTAATTCTCTGAAAAGTTATACTTAGTTTAGAAGA
Source organism: Aporrectodea caliginosa (assembly GCA_020284085.1). Taxonomy (NCBI): domain Eukaryota; kingdom Metazoa; phylum Annelida; class Clitellata; order Crassiclitellata; family Lumbricidae; genus Aporrectodea; species Aporrectodea caliginosa. The sequence continues at coordinate 57,456 of JACEVL010000122.1, read as the reverse complement.
TTTATGTCCTTCATCCTTCACTGTTTGCGTTTTTTTAATTAAGCTGGATATTAATTTTCTACTTTCTTATCTGCCTTTTGTAAATATGGCGTAAATATTATAGTAGAGGCGGTACAAGCCAAATTTGGTAAGTATACTGCATTTTTTTAACACGGATTGCCGCTTTGCACAGTTGTAGTTGGAACCTAAGAGAACATTTTAGGAAGGGGAGGCATTCGAAATTTCCCTTAGAATTCAAGATGGCGGCTTTTTTCATAATGAAAGTCGTATAGCAGAAAGCTAAGATGGATGTCAATAGCTCTGGTAGCCATCAGACATCGTTAAACACCAAATCTAATGCACTCATAAAACACCTTTAACACGTACCTTTTGAAACTATACATGTAAGTCAAGAGCGATAATCATGCCATATTAACTCCGCCACTGATCGCAATCTGTCAGTGCCAGTCCCAAGCCTGGATAAACGAGGAGGGTGATGCTAATGGTCCTTGTTATCACAGTGTCGTTTAACTGAAACTGCTACAACAATCATGCAATATTACTAACGGTGCGAAACCCTAGACGTACTGGATGAAATAAATTGCTGAATTACACACCTTTACTATGACGTTTCCTCTCTTTATAATTATATTCAGAAATAACGTTCAATTGAGCTGTAATATGCCAAAAATAATCTTTGTCGGCGGCGACGGCCTATGTTGTCATAAGCTGCCGTTAAACTGTGGATCCATCCAATTGGTATCTAATACTATTAAAGTTTTATATTCAGAAATAATCGCTATTAACCCTCTAAGGGATATGAGACATATATGTCCCATATCAGAAAAAAGTGCCTGGATTTATTAAATTGAGCAAATTGGTTTGTTTCACGATTTTATTTATTTGTCAAGTATTTGATCGATCTAACTGTGACCTTTTCATGAGTTCCCGCACATTCTATGGGCCAGATATTTTTATTTTAAGATTATTATTTTTTAAATAAAATACAAACTTTGTCATTTTTTATTTTTTCTCACAAGGGAATAATGCATTACAAAACTGTTAAATAATGTACATCGACTCTTCACAAAAGAGGATATTCATTGACAAGAACCATTCCTATCACAGCCTTGCAGATTTTGAAGAAAATCTGCATGGGACATATATGTCCCATTGTCCCTTAAGCAATATCATAAAATGCATGTACAAAAGGCCTGTTACATGAAAGGTCATTGTAAAAACGTACATAGATGCATTCATGCAGGCTTGCATTCATACATACATACATATTATACACACATACGCACATACATACATACAAACATACATATATATATATACACATTCACATGTATACAATACATACATACATACATACATATATGCATGCATAGAGACATACATAAATACATTCACACTTACACACATACATTCACGAATTCACACATACCTGGATATATATATATATATATATATATATATATATATATATGAACTTACGTATATATACATCCAAATGTACATACATATATGCATACATACATGTATTCATACATACATACATACATACATACATATACACATACATACAAACAAATATGCCTAGGGCCTGCACGCGTACAAGAGGAGACAGTCAGTCCCTCCAAACGAAGGACAAGCAGATTAACTGTTTGACGTGGATGGACACAAAGGCTGTTCATCTCATATCCAATTCGGAACCATCCGTAGGTACAGAACCTATGCATAGTCGTCAGAGGGTTCCGCTGTGAAGGTTGTTATCAACGTTCCATCATGGGTGAAAGAATATAGCAAATAATTATGTGGGAGGAATTGATCTGGAAGACCAGCTCAAATCGTATTAGGTAACAGAATTTCATGCCGATAGCAGTGTTATCTGAGAGTGATGCTTGATAGCCTTGACAAAGCAGTGGTGAATGGCTACTTGAATTACAAGTCTCCCAACAGACACCAAAATAACACATTTAGATTTCAGACAGCAGGTGGTTCGTGGTCTCATAGGTAGCCTACTTGTACTTCCAGGAGGAACGCTTTTCCGACTGGAGCCATCAAGAGAAAGGCGTCTCCAGTGTTGATACATAATCATTTGCCTCACATCTTGCCCGACAGGAAGAGATGCAAGCGTATTCACAAGAGTGGCAAAGATAACAGGTCAAGATTTCAGTGTGCCACCTGTAGTGTTGTTCAATGTTTGCAAAGTGACCGTAACTGTTTCACCAAGTTCCACACTAACTGTCACTAACTATCCTATCTGTTCAATTAAATTCGTTGCTACATGGTACATGATCATTATTCTGACATTCAATCAACATAGTCCGACATGGCACAAAAATGTACTTTTACTGCCTAACGGACAATGGGACATATCTGTCCCATAAAATAAAAGTGACCATAATGCAAATGTGTACTACTAAGCATAAAATAAACTACTTTATGTTGACAGGAGAACCATAGACAATGTATTTGTGTTAGTTGTGAACATTTTGCAGACCCCAAAAATCTTGTCCCTTAGAGGGTTAACTGTCTTTACTGCGACACAACCCCAACTGTGGTGGTGTTAGTTCCAAGCCTGGATAAGAGAAGAGTGTGACGCTAATCTCACCTTGCCAGTTCCGAAGACGCCTTAAGACTTTCCTGTTTCCTGACTCAGGCGCTGAAGCAGGTCGAGAGCGCTGCTGATTTTTGAGCAGCGCTATATAATGTTCGATTACAATTACAATTACAATTACAATCATCTATGCTATGTGGCAATGTCGTTAAACAGCAACTAACCAATCTACCCCTATATATATATTTATATATATATATAATATATATATATTCAATTTTAGCATTTTATGCCAGAATGTATTATGTCATACAAATGGTGTAAACTGTTACAAAATAATTTCTCTCGACGTTATCGGCCTTTGTTACCATCATAAGATATCGTTAAACGCAGGATCCTGTCTTCTTCACAAATGTTGCTCCGTTATTTGGTAAACAAATGAAAGCGAGGAAAAATAACGATGACAATATTTAAAACAATTACTATTCATGACCATAAACTAAATGTATAAACTAATTATATCGTGTGGATGTAACCTGTAAACATAGAACTAAAGACATGTGTAACCTACTTAGATAGACCGAGTGTGGAACCCGAAATGCATGTAACTCCTTCATTCAGCTTTGACCGTGTTGACATAAACACACGAAGGACATTTGCACTCAGACTGACCTAGTGTGGGACTTAACTAGGTCATGTAAACAGGTAAGCTGGTAGGACTGAACAATCGCGTAGCAAATAATACGGAGAAGGGCCGACCATGCTGATGAAAAGATATGTAATATTCTTTATTGAAACAATCCGGTTGACAAACCGCACCGGTTACAGTGTACAGCTATGCAATTGAAACAATTCACAAGAACACAAATGACAGAAGAAATAAAAATCTTAACTACTAACAGAACAGACAGCCTGTAATACACGGCGCTAATAAAGCATGTCCGTCTACGGTTCTCGATCTCGGTAGCCTACCTCTCGCTCTCAATGCCAGTGTGTTATCCAACGCGCTATCGGATCCCAGGAAAGATATGCGCAGTTAGATCGACTTAACCGGGACTTAAATGGCGCAGTTAAAAGCTTTTCGATTAGTAACCAGTGTTTAACGATTAAACGTTCTTGATGCTCACGAAAACTTGTTTCATCTGCCAAATCTGAATATTTGACTAATTTAATTGCTGAAAGTTCTGCATCACCAAAATCTTTGTGGTTGGCCTTAAATAAATTGTTACATCGGGAGAAGTTACATTTGGCTCCTACTATGTGCTTAGCTGCCCATGACCTTGCAAGTAAATTCTTGAACTTTTTTGCAGACAAAATTTCTGGTATACGACTTAAATTGATTAGTTCCTTTGCACTGGACAAATTCCTCTATCCAAATTGTACACCTCCTATCATGGACTACTTTCTGCCAACTACTGTGGGAGAGGTTCGAACACTTATCTTTTCCTCGCCTAACAAAACCGGTCTCCTTGATACCATTCCTACTTGGTTTCTTAAAGAGTGCTTTGATGTCCTGGGTCCCACCATTACATCAATTATCAATTTCTCATTGCATGAGGGATCTTTCCCATCTACTTTTGCTCATGCCATAGTTCACCCGCTGCTTAAGAAACCTTGTCTTGATCCTGATGATCTGTCAAATTACCGTATAGGCCTATCTCAACCTTGAATTTTATATCTAAAATCCTTGAACGGATAGTCTTAAATCGCATGCAAACTCACCTGTCATCAAACTCCCTAATCTCCCCTTTTCAGTCTGCCTATCGTAAGTTTCACTCAACAGAATCTGCACTTCTTACTGTTCATAGTGACATCATTTGCTCAATGGATGGTGGTAAGGTGACAGCACTTGTTCTTCTTGACTTGTCTGCTGCTTTTGATACTGTGGATCATTCTATTCTTCTTCATCGTCTCGAGAACTGGTTTGGGATCTCTGGCCCTGCACTAGATTGGTTTAGTACTTATCTTAGTCCACGCACTCAATCAGTGTATTTAAATGGTAATTATTCATCTGATGCTTTGTTGACATGCGGTGTACCACAGGGATCAGTGCTTGACCCTCTTTTGTTTACTTTATACACCACACCATTGGGAGCATTGCTTGATAATCATTCGCTGAGATACCATTTCTATGCTGATGATACTCAAATTTACATTTCATTTGACAGTCTGTCATGTGACTCATCTGTACAGCTGTTGTCTGCTGTCTTTGATGAAGTACAGTCCTGGATGGCATCCAATAAACTCCTCCTTAACCCATCAAAGACTGAATTTCTGTTACTTGGCACTCCACAGCAACTTAAGAAATTTGATGGGCTTAAGTCATTGAAACTGGGTGACTCAATTGTTGAGCTGGCCGATGCTGCACGCAACTTAGGTGTTGTTTTTAATTCTACCATGTCTCTCACTCCCCATGTGAACAATATTTGTAAGTCATCCTACATGTTCATTCGTGATATACGCAGAATTAGGCGTTATGTGCCCATGTCTGCAAGAATATCTCTGGCAAATGCATTGGTTTCCAGTCGCCTAGACTATTGTAACTCACTTCTTACTGGTATCAATAAATCAAACATACTGAAGCTGCAGAGGGTTCAGAACTCTTTGGCTAGAGCCATAACTAATACATCCAAATATGAACATATAACCCATGTGCTTAAATCTCTGCATTGGCTTCCTGTTCCGCAAAGAATTCGTTTCAAACTGGGGCTCATAGTTTATAAAACTTTGTACTCTGGCCAACCACAATATTTAAAATCTGTTCTTATTCCTCTGACTTATCATTATTCAATGAGGTCATCAGATTGTCTTTGTCTGGTCATACCTAAATCAAGAACTGTTCTCGGTGAACGAGCTTTTTCGGTTGCTGGGCCTGCCTTTTGGAACTCTCTTCCTGTATCTGTGCGCTGTGCTCAGTCGCTTGTGTCATTTCGTTCTCGGCTGAAAACTTACCTCTTTCAAATTGCTTATCCACCTTAGGCTGCCTCTCTGTCTCTTACGGACTGATCTTCTGGATGTTGACCTGATTACGGATTGTTTTGATGCGCCATCGGTTGATGCCTTGTGCATTAGACACCGGCGCAATAGAAGTTGCTAATTACATTACATTACGTTAACGTCGAACGTTCTAAGATTTTTTCGACTTGAGTCTAAGGAAAATGACAACTATATATAATGCAATGTAAACCAATGGAAAAGGTGTCTAAGGAATAAATCTAGATGTCATAGACGCAATTATAGTCAACTCGATTCTCTGCCGATGCTATTCCATAATAAAATTATTAACAGTATTCGGTGTTTAGCGACATCTTGCGGCTGACAAGGCCATTGACACCGACCATGCCTTGACCACCTACATTTTACAGTCAGTTGTTTAAGTTGTCTGTCTTCTCTGTCTCTCTGTCTGAGTGTATCTGTCTGTCTTCCTATCTGTCTGTATGTCTGTGTGCGTCTATCTACAGTATGTCTATCTGCCATCGACCGATATTTTCGGAACTGTTCTCACCGTTCAGATGAATAAGAAAGCTAAAGTGTGCGTACTATTTCTTTAACGTCGCCATCTTGGCAAGGACGGTAGACATTGCTAAGCAAAATCTTGAATCTTAAACTAATAATACTCGTAGAAAGCTTTAATTTATACAGTGTCCATGCAATGTTCGTTTGAAGGCTCTTGCACGGTCTCTAAAGGGTCTTTTAGTTATAAGTGCTGTTTTAACGACACTGTGTCACAACTAGGTCAATCAGAGTCGCCCTCCTCTTTCTCCAGGGTTGGGACTGGCAGTGCCACACGTAGAATAGTGGCGAAGTTACGAGGTGCTTTTGGATGGCTTTAAAATATTTATGAAAACATCTTTTTCCCGCACGTATCGTAATCGTAATCTCGAATGTCTATCAGCAAAAAACAATTTTTTTTGTAGCAACAGTTTAACGTCGTCTTATGAAAACAATTTATGCAGCGATTGAAGCATATTTGAGAAGATGGATGGGTCTTATTAAAGGTGTCTATTGTAAACCAACTCGGCGCTTCAGAAATGCTATCCGAATTGCTTGTGGTACACAAATTAAGTCAAGCACCAAACCGCTTTTTATGCTGTCTGTTTATTGTCGTATAAGCCATTTAGAAGCTACGTATTCGTTTTATTATGTGTCAGGTTTACAATAATAATAAAATGCCGCCGCTTATATATATTTGCTGGCTGTTCCCGCGTAATTTCAATTGTGTACGAATTACGTAGGCGCATCTTAAAGGGAATCGAGCGTCTCACTCGCACACGAACCAGACATTACTCCTTTCCCTCTCTGGCTGAAATTGTTTCCCCTACATGGGCGCATTTAGGAAGTTGCGGGTTCAAACTCCTATCTTCCAAATAAATTGTCGAAATTTTTTTCGCATGCTTTTGTATGCAAAATACAAAAAACTTGCCGTTTGCGACCATATCCAATAGAAACCCCGAAAGCTAAAAACCCCCTCCTAATGTTTTCCTGGCTACGCCCATGTTACCACATGACCTAAGGACCTATATCATACACACGTCTGGATACTCCTCATACAACATCATGTGACTAGTTTTTGGTCTAAATTCGGGACTAAGGAAAATGTCGCAGTTTGTTTACGCAACAAAGGCTTTCAGTTTATTATTCTGATGGAGGCAAACCGACGAATATTGTGTTTGCGAAGTAAAAATATCCTGTGGAGATTTAGAACACCATATTTAATATTAGAAGCGTACCGGTAGCGACATCTGTGGATAATACAGTGTGAAGTGGATTAATAATTATTTTCACAGCACAATATTAAGTTATTCATTTCATAAGGCCATACTTTACTGTGGCGTAAAGATGGTTTACATTCTACTGCTGTCCATGTATGTTTTTATGCAATCATGCAACCTGTTTACTCACTGGTTTCATTAACTGTATATTGTATTGTATTGTATCTAAAGATTTTTATAGCGCCTCTCTCAGAATAACTATTCAGAAGCGCTCTCAGCACGAAACCAGCGGGGGAAAAGGACATGTATATGTATATGTACATATGCATGCATGTCCTATTGACTGAATAAACGAAAATACAACAGTTCATGCATGTATGTGTTTATAGGTACGTCTGCGAGTATGAAAGCATGGATATATGCATGTATGTACAGTCACATATGCATATACTAGGTATTCCTAATTTGGGGTATAGTACTAATCGTTGGATTCTACTTTTTCGGAATACAAAGTTCCATTTTAAACACCTTTAATGAGTGTCTACTATTTGCTATATATTCGTCAATCGCGATTTAAGCGACAGATGATTTTGCAGTGCATACATTTTAAACAGTTTTCACGCTTTATGTAACATGGATCAAATTAATCGAATTTAATCGATTAATCTCGATTAACGTTTATAGATTAATCGATTAAAATTATTTTTATCATTACCAGCCCTACTTAAAACCAGTTTGGAAATGCTTATGTATAGGATTCATTTTGTGTTAATTGTAATAGATAAAGCCAACATTGAATAGGCCTAATATTGATGCTTTGATTGTCATGTTGATATTGATTATTGAATCTGTTTGTACGATTCTTGATGGACTATGAATATTGAACATTGATTTTGTCAATCAATTGACATTGATGTAAAATTAATAGTTTAATGTTAATTTAGAGAGATAGCTGTGATGCTCTGTAAATATTGTAACTAAGAATAAGATTAAGGTTGAGGAGAAAACAGTTATTAAAAGAGCCAATATGGCCGCAGAAAATGAATGAAAAGCCTGTAAGGCTAGAAGATTATTTTTTTAAAAAGAAAACAAATTAAAAAAATAAGAGCCTATCATGGCCATTAAAAGAACCTTCATGGTCAAAAAAATAAAGAGACTGAAAATTGAAAAAGAAAGAAGAAAATTGCCGAATGCGTGTATGTCTATGTATATAATATATATATATATATATATATATATATATATATATATATATATAAATTATATATTAATAATAATGATTTATTTAAATAACAGATCGACAACAACCACCTGTCAAATTTCACCGTTGCACCATGCTGTCAGAAACGGGATCAAAGACAAGAAAAGAGAAAGAAAACTGATTAAAAACATTATTCGAAAATCAACTTAAATACGTCAAAAACTTTAAAGACGTCAATATCCTATCAGAACTGGGATCAAAGACGAAAAAAGAGAAAGAAAACTGATGAAAACACTACATGAAAATGAACTGAAATTCATCAAAACAAAGACGTTAACGGCCTTTGTAGGTTAAAGATGTCGTTAAACATGGGAGGCGATAGCGCATTGGATAACACACTGGCGTAGAGAGCGAGAGGTACCGAGTTCGAGTCCCGTAGGTCGGACATGCTTTGTAGGCTGCTATTAGCGCCGTGTATTGCAGGCTGTCTGTTCTGTTAGTAGTTAAGATTTATGTCTTCTGTCATTTGTGTTCTTGTGAATTGTTTAATTGTCATAACATGTAAATGTACAGCGCAGTGCGTTTGTCAGGCGCTTAATTAAAGAAAAGATATTATTATTATTATTATTATTATTATTATTATTATTATTATTATTATTATTATTATTATTATTATTATTAAATAATAAGCGGTAGGTAATATTCTACACAACCGAATGAGTGGAAATAATTTTATGAGAATTAAAGATGGAAAAAACTGCATAAATATTATAAAATAAAAATACCATTGCAAAGGAGGGAGGGAGGGAGGAGGGAGGAGGGAGGGAGGGAGGGAGGGAGGAGGGAGGAGGAGGGAGGGAGGGAGGGAGGAGGAGGAGGAGGGAGGAGGGAGAGAAGGAAGAGGAGGAGAGAGGGAGGGAGGGAGGGAGGGAGGGAGGAGGGAGGGAGGAAGGGAGAGAGGGAGGAGGGAGGAGAGAGAGGAGGGAGGAGGAGGGAGGAGGGGCGGGAGGAAGGAGGGAGGAGGAGGGAGAGGGAGTAGACAGGGAGGATCGCTGCGAGAGACGTGGTGGAGGGAGGGAGGGACGTTGAAGGGAGGGAAGAAGGAGGAGGAGACGGCCGGGACGGACGGCAAGGAAGTACGGGGGGGGGAGGGACTGACGGACGGAGACGGAGAAAGGGAGGGAGGGAGGAAGGGAAGGAGGGAGGAGAGGAGGGAGGGAAGGAGGAGGAAGGGAGGGAGGGAGAGGGAGGGAGGGAGGGAAGGAGGAGGGAGGAGGAAGGGAGAGGGAGTAGACACGCTCGATCACTGCGAGAGGGGAGGGAGGGAGGGACGGATGTTGTAGGGAGGGAAGGAGGCACGGGCGGCCGGGACGGACGGCAGAGAAGTACGGGAGGGAGGGAGGGAGGGGAGAGAGGGAGGGAAAGTGGAAGGGAGGGAGAGTGGGAGGGAGCGACGGACGGACGGACGGAGGTAGGGAGGGAGAGGAGAAGACTTATATCAATCATAGCACGAGAAGACGCATCCTTGACATGTTCAAATTGTTTTAACCGTCTTAGGACGGCAAACATCTAGTTTACTTATAACTGGCACTGAACGGGTTGGACTGCAGTATCGCAAACCAAGCCTTGCCGAGCATACCGCCCTCTAAATACACTACTTTAGACATCTTCATTATTATTATTGCAATCGTTAGCATTAAGTTAAATGAAAAGCATCAAATGTATATTATTATAGGATGGGAAAATTGCATCGTTCGTAAAGCGTTAAAAGACGTCACCAACAAATGTATATCATCAACCGATAAGTAAGTAGGTACGTAAACCAGAGCACCGCTATCGTTATCATTACTACTATCCTGCAGTGTAGGGATAAATAGTCAGGGTGACTATTTAAATAGAATAGTAAAATGATGGTATCACCCTACGAGACTTGCCTTTATACCACTAACGCTTGCATCATCTTTCGTCAGCGATCGTAAAGCCGCGATGTGATGACTTATCTACCTACATGACATCAGACAATGATGCACTGCCTCCGGGGGCGTATGTATGACTGGCTGATGCAATACGATGCAAGATGTTCCAATATGTACATGTAGTCTGAAATACAGCGTTGAGAAATGATAACCTATGTACTCAATGCTCACTGAGTCATTTATATATAACCATCTCTGTCTGTCTTAAACGAAACCAAATCGAAGAATTTTATTGCCACCTTCGTGTTCAGCACCTCAAAATTAGTAAAGATTTGCTATTTTCATTTAAAAGGCATTTTGTGTGTTGTCCAGTTATTATCATAAAAAAGCTGATTAGCGTCGCCCGCCTCCTTTCTCTAGAGAACTAGAAGCAGGAGAATACAGCGGTAGTACTTTTTAAGTTTAACGACACTGTTTGATAAGAAAGATCGTTAGCGTCGCCCTCCTCCTTTATCCAGGCTTGGGACTGGGACTGACATAATACGAGAAGTTACGGAGATTAAAATCGCACTTCTGCTCTTACTTATAGAGCGAATATCACCCTTAAAATAGGTGTTGAATGATTTTTTTTAAAGTTCATGTGGAATAATGCAGCCAGTTGGAAAGGTTGTCGGATCTGTGGAGAGTTCAACGACGTCTTATGGCAGCAAAGGCCGTTGACCTCAATTATAGTAGTAGGGGTAGTTTCAGTTAATTACACTATATGATAACAAAGATCATTGGCATCGCCCTCCTGCGTTATTCAGGATTGGGACTGGCACTGCTTAGCACTAACGCACGGACGTACACAGTAGCGGAGTTAAAGAAATAATTTGCAATAGTTCTCACCGTTCGTTCGCTGAATATGCACACATCGGTCATCAACAGTTACTGGGTGAACGGTTGAGTCCAACGGAATATATAAACAAGGAAGCTTCTTATTAAAGGTGTCTAAAGTCAAGATTTAATTTACTAAAATTTACGCTCTTATAAGAACGGTACAGAATAACATTTTTTACTATTCGACCGAATACAAATAATTAGCGACACTACTCGGCCGAATAAGAATACGAATACGAATAGTGGGTGACGAGAAAGCGGAGCACAAGTAAAAACTAGACACAAATAGGCCCCCAGTCCCAAGCGTGAATGAAGGAGGAGGGAACGCTTATGATCTTTGTTTAAAGCGCCTCTGCCTTATGACCAAGCATCAATCGATGGCGCTGAGCAATTATGAGTGAAGGATTTACTCAAGGTCCCTACACAGTAACCGTCTCAGAGGAGGAGAATGCTCGAACCCGTACTCTCCGCGTTACAATGCGAGCACTTTAACCAACCGGTTACCATAGCCACAATTCACGCATACATTTATATACATATACATATATATATACATGCATTAAACGCGTCAAGTATGAGTGTCGGGTCTATATTAATCACCAATCGTGTCCTGTTCTTATATAGCTTGAATTTACACTGTTTTAAAGGTGTCTAAGGACGAAAGAGCGTTTATTAATCGTCTATCGTGTCCCATTCTTATATTATAGCGTCAGTTGATACAGTTTTAAAAGGGTTCTAATGCGAGAACAGTTTCTTTAGCGCACAAAGCTAAGTCATGAGAACCAGCTTATTCACAGGTGCTCAGTAAAAAAATGTAGCCTTCTGCATATCGATGGGCAGCAAGAACACTGAAGGCATAAAGTGACTACCTATAATAGCCCTCCTACATAATAATTATTATGCTGTCTACGTAAATGTCGAGGTCAAATGTTCTGTGAGTTAATCGCCTAGCGTGTACGATATTTATATAGCATCTGTTGACATCGTTTTAAAGGTGTCTAAGGCCAATCGACTACCGTGTCAGAGGGTGCTCAGAAAACAATCGCTCATCTACGTAGATCGTCGCGCTATAAATGCCCTGATTTTAGCAGAGAGGTCTTCGTTAACGCTGAGCCCTATGATCCGTCGTACATAATGAGTCAGTGAGTCCTCCTCCTCCTCGTCCTCCTCCTCTTCCTCCTCCTCCTCTTCCTCCTCCTCCTCCTCCTCCTCCTCCTCCTCCTCCTCCTCCTCCTCCTCCTCCTGGAATGGCACTCCTCAACCGTAGCATGCGTCGGATTGCGACCGAGAGTTACTTGGAGAACTTGGAATAGGAATAGGCGTAGAGGAGGATTGGGTTGAGGATGGCGGAGGAGGAGTTCAGGTGGCTGAGATCGTTTTGACCCTAACCCATTGTGGCAATTTCTGGTGAATAGCTAACGATTAAAAGGATAGGTCTAGTTTCTGTTTAACGAAGCTGTTGTGCAACGGAGATGGTAAGCGTTGCCCTCCTCCGTTATCCAAGCTTCAGACTGAAATCACTCTGCTACAAGCAGTGTTGCAGCGACGAAGTTCGAACACTGATTGATTTCCAAAAGTTTAACGAAATCTTACAACAAACACTGTTGACGTAGATCAAAAGTTAATATTTATTTGAGTCTGACTAATCAACGCTACTGACAATCCTATATTGTAGCATAAAGCCCACTATAAGGATATATGGTTTATCGTCTTTGATGAACTTTTGTTTTTTTGTAATTTTTTCTTTATGTAATAACCTATCTTATCGACAAATTATCTCGGAAAAACTTGCCACCCACATTCCCAACTAGGGCTCCCTAAACAGCGGGAGTTTTTCTCCCTTCTAGGTGTGCCTTTTGCTCTGGATTCCTTTATATTACTTGTATAATTGAGTGTTACTTCTGTTTATTAGCTTAATGTTGATGTATTTGATTTCAACACCTGTTATATTTGATGAACTGGATCAATAAAAATGATGATTGATTGATTGATTGATAAAAGGTGTCTAATTTTAAACGTATTGCAATAATATACTGTTATGAGTTTCGCGACATTTTGGGTAATCAAAGGCCATTGACGTCGACTGAAGTTTTCCTTAACTATTCTCACCGTTCTATGAAAGCTGTTATATTTCTCTAACCACGCCTTCGTTTCTGAACAAGAATCTAGATTATCAAACTAATAATATTCGTAGAAACTTTATTTAAACAGTGTCCATACAATAATATTATTCGTTTCAAGGTTCTTGTCAGGTCGTTTGGTTGGATTGTATTGTATTTGTATTGTATTGGATGTAAGGTATTTGTGATGCGTGGGAACAACCTTTTTCCTGCGTGCATACTATGTATAGTAATCTCGTAATTTCTACAGCGCCCAAAAAACGTTTTAACAAACCTGGATCGCAACAGTATGATTCGTGTTTGGCTGTTGCCAGCCCAAAGCCTGGATTAAGTAGGAGGGCGATGGTCATCATCCTCATTATGGAACAACGTCGTTAGGAAAACTATTAGCAGCTCTAGAAAACACTTCCTCCTCCTTTGTTCAAACTTTGGACTGGCGCCACCTGATTCCAAAGTTTTTGTCCTACGCGTATAGTAATCTTAATTTCGAAATTTCTTCAGCGCCCACACATTGTAATTGTTTCAATCCAATTTCTGGAACGCTTGAAGATTATTGTAAAGGATCTACGCGTCTTTTTAGAGGTGTCTAGTGTAAGGCAATAGGTATACCATACAATGAAAACGAAAAGAAATTTAACGTCCAAACAACACCATTTAAAGGTGTCAAAATAAATCCTTACAATGTCACAAAATTCAATGTTAAACGACATAAAGTAATGCATCGGTTAGGCCTACTTTCTGTGATACACACACTGTGATTAAATGATTCGATACAAATTTAATTATAATATAAAATCCAATTTCTGGAACGCTTGAAGATTATTGTAAAGGAACTACGCGTCTTTTTAGAGGTGTCTGTTGCAAGGCAATTCAACGCTTCACAAAAGTCATCCGAATAACCTGTGGTTTACAAATTCAGTCACGCACAATCCACATTTATGTCTTTCAGCTCGAATGTGTAAAATTTGTTCGAAAGCCGTTGATAATATTTTGGAGACAACATTCATTTTGGAGTCTCTTTTGCATAGTCGCCTGGTTAAAGCACTGTTTCAGGAAATGTAGCACGGTTTCCGGCACCTTAATAATAATAATAATTACGACAATTTATATGGCGCCGTAACACGGCCATGCCGTTACAAGGGCGCCTAAAAGTGTCGCAATCTCCATTATTACTCGGCCTTGAGCTACTTGCTGTCCAGGTTTCTTGAATGCAGCTAACGTCAGGATGTTTCTCCATCTGAGTTAGAAAATGCTTCACGTCATCGGAAAACCCCTAATCTTATCACCGAAATTGGAACACTCCTTAGGTCTACAGTGGTGTGCGATAGTCTAGTGGCTAACTTGCTGGACTGTCAACCGAGATATCGGGATTTGATTCGAGTTTTTCTGTTCCACCTTCACCCCAGGGCTTATTCTAAGGAATTTTATTAACTGCACATGAGGTACGAATTGGGCAGTGTTTAATCTACTCCCCTTGCTATGGGGGGAAATAGAGGGTGGGGAATCGAGGGTTCGTGGGGGGTACCCAACAAAGTTGACGACCATGGAACAGTAGTGAGTGTTTTCCAAGCATTTTCTCGAGGGGGGGTAGTAACGAGAATTTTCCAAGAATTTTCGAGGGGTAGTAACCACCACAGTTTTCTAAGAAAACTTTTGCCCCCCTGAAGTCTATCAGTTTTCCTCCCGCCCCCGCCCCCGTGCAAGACTTGTGTATAATTTTGCGCCCTCTGTCCCCCTCGTTACGCCACTGGGTCTGGGGACTGTTGATTTATACAATCAGGTCTACAATTTACAAAAAATAAAAAAAGTAACTGCACAAAATCTGATTTTTAACTGCACAAATTTCTTTCACAACTACACACTTTGTGTCTGGCTGCACGTTAGAATAAGCCCTGCTTCACCCCCTAATCAACTCGGCGGTAATGAGTTCATTGACAGTCGGCGGGAAGATGAGACGGCGAGGAGAGAGAGACCTGGCCACCTGTTGTCATATGCCGAGGCTAAGAAAACTGACGTTGCTTACACTGCCTCAGGGCTCGTGTAAGGAAATGCTCTTCTTCTTATTTTCCGTGGTAACGAAATTAGGCGCTTTCTGACAAAAAACATGTTTCAGCATGTTGTTGTACAGCCTTGGGAACAATTATTAAAATTAATATAGTTCGAATGAGGTCAACAAGAGCATTTTGAGAGGATTTTTCTGTTGTAACACATCCATGGCTCATGTGTTTACAATCTCAATTTATTACAGTAGAAAAATATCGAAATGTTAGGTTACGAGAGCACGGATTGCATAATTATTATTCTAGGGTTTAAAGTTTAAAGTAGTCTCATGATATAAAAAACTGTTGACGACAATTCCGTACGAATTGCATTTTGTTGTCTAATCCCTTTTAAAACAATGTACGTGTTAGCGACCAAATAATTATAATATAAATTGAAACGTTTTTAAGGGGTGTTGTATTGTTAGTTGTATTGACGTGTTTGAAATGATAAAAATTCGACATCTTTTATTATTATTATTATTATTATTATTATTATTATTATTATTATTATTATTATTATTATTATTATTATTATTATTATTATTATTATTATTATTATTATTATTATTATTATTATTACAGTAGTTTTATATAGCGCCCCTTCAAGACAGTCTACTCAGGAGCGCTCCCAGCCCAACCTCGGTCAAACAGGACAGTCTTAAGGCTAGAGAAGAACTGAGCAGAGTGTCCTATTGAGGTCAGACGCAGTGCCACCGGAAGCCCATTCCAGGTCACCGGGCCAGCCACAGAGAAGGCGCGGCGCTGTCGGATAGCAGTCCGAGCACGGGGACAAGGAACTCTGCTTGCACCGCTCAGCGTAACGAGCAACGACGCGGAACAATCACAGTAGGGCAGCAGAGTTCCCGCAGATATGGAGGAGCGCCGGACCAATGCAGAGACCCGGTAGGCAATGCGCTGCGGATAGGGGAGCCAATGGAGGACATCCCGCACGTACCAGGAGACTCGAGAGAGAACTTAGGGATGCGGCCCACAAGGCGGGCAGCCGTGCGCAGGACTCTGTTTGGTGACATCTTGTGGCTGCCAGGCCCGTTAACGTCGACCTAACTTCACACTTTTACCAGGAAACAGTGCGGGGAGATGGTTGATGCTTAAACTCTGGCACGAAGATCAGAAGGGCGAGGGTTCGATACTCGCTAGCCACGTAAGGTTGATTCAGCCTACAATTCCACAGGGGTCGACTGTAAAATGAGCAGTAGGACAGATGGACGCCTTGCAGGCTGCCATACAGTTAAAATCGACTCCTGTTAAACTTTTTATCACCTGTTACTACTATAACTTATAATCTTACTGCGTAGGCTACTTGTAAGTTTGAATTTAAAAAAATATTATTATTTATTATTATTAGACGTGTTAATAATTGAAGACGGGACCAGAGTTTAACGTTTAAGACCATCGACGTCGACAGAAATTTTGCAACAGTTCTCTCTACAGGGACCGTCAATCAAGATCTACTCAGCGTATTGAATGTGACAAACATATAGCTTAAATCAAAGTGTTTTCAAGGTGTTTAACTTGAGCATATATACTTTATAATGATGCGTTTTACAGGTGTCCAACTGAATATTTATATTTCCTAGATCGACATGTTGGTAGCTTCCGAAGCGTTGATTAAGGAGAAGGGCGATGGAAGTCATCTTGGCTATACGATACATCGTAGTTAAACAGAAACTACTTACTTATACCTGACAGATTTGATTTTCAGTTCTTCACCTGTGAGGTAATTTAATTAAAATTCGACTTGACCATTATTTTGTTAGGCATTCCAAAACAATGTTGACCTCTCAGTTCAGTTACGCTTTAGACCAGGGGTGCGCAACCTTTTCGTTAATGTCGGCGGCATTAAAGGCTTATATTTTTACCACGGCCGCCAAGCTATCTGCTCTTGGGTTATGTAAAAATACATTGTGTGGGACATTTAGTGTATTAACTGTTACAACTATGTTTACTGACGTCTATTCCTTCTCCACGAACTTCAGTTAGGCCTACCAAGTCTTTTTCATCACAAAAGTTAATAAAAGAATAATAAAAACACAATCAATTTTATCTACATATTCAATCCTACTCAAATTTGTAGCTTACAGTATTCCAAATTAATGGCTGCTTTCTTGGATATTGACCGAAAGGTATGGGAAGGCGGGAGACCTTAAGATGCATATCAGACTCCACACGTAGGCTAGGCCTAGGTGCCTCAAAACAATGGCGTAGCCAGAAAAAAAATCCGAGGGGTTTTAAGTTTTCCGGAGGTTCCCATTGGAAATTGTATTTTTTACATTTTTAGTTTTAGTAACAGTAGGCCTAATGCATTTATTCAGGGGGGTTGAACCCGTAAACCACCCCTTAAATACGCCCATGCCTCCTAAGAGGACCAGAGTATTTCTTGCAATGACAGTTCTCGAAGTCTACGGTATTCCTGGAATACTATTCCACCGCCAACTTTCACACCTCTAGTAAATCGGTTTTATCTTCGAACTTCTTTAGGAATTGTTCGTCATTCTTCAACTCCACCGATTCCATTTGGAGGTCCAGGGGACCATTCTCTGTCTCTACCAGATGAGGAGTAGTAACAAGTCGCAGTGCTGGCTAATCTTTAGTAATTCAGTGAAATCTTGCAGCACGGCATCAAGGACGGTGGTAAAGGACGCAGTAGGAATGCCGTCCAGTTGCATTTATACACTGTAACTTTCATTGACCACTGTCTCTCTGCACCTCTGCTTGATATGGATATTATTAGTCTGCCTGTCTCTTTGAGCTGCATCTGCAGGGATGCATAGTATTGCATACTCAGATGGTGCGTTCTCGAAAGGTGTTAGTGTGCGAGTGTTTGTGTGTGGTGTGTGCAAACTGTGCATGTATGAGTATAATACATGTTGATATATACATGCAATAATAATGAGGCAAAGATGCCTAACTGATTCACACTACCTCAGTTTTAAAACAATGGAATAAAAATATTTATGAATTAATATACAAACGGCCGCCAATACATTACAATTGGACCTCACGTCCACGGCCGCCAATTCTCCCTCTTACGGCCGCATGCGGCCGTACGGCCGCAGGCGGCCGTACGGCCGCAGGTTGCGCACCCCTGCTTTAGACAATACCTATTGTGTTTAAAGTAGCTTTCACGCTTCATACGAAAGTAGTTATTTCTATTTCTCAACGAATCTTTTTGCATGAGAGCCGCCGACGTCGAAAGGTTAACGCTTTTCTAAGAGTTCTTACTGTTTTTGAGAGTATTCTCGTAAATTTATTTAGCTGCTGTTTAAAGAACCTCTATCACAACAGGATGATTAGATTCGGTTGGTGCCAGTCTACAGGCTGGATTAAGTAGGAGGGAGATGGTCGTCATCTTCATTATCACACAGCGTCGTTAACAGAATTTATGTGATCAATAGCTATAGAGCCTCTCTAGCCAAACTGTATGCTCTATCATTATATCATTGTCTTATCACTGAGTTATCGTGTCCCATACTTATAATAATTATAGTATCGTCTAACACCATTTTAGTGGTGTCAACGGATTACCGTGTCAAATGGTACTCATTAAACAATCGTGAGTTTGGGATCTTGACGGGGTTCTATTGACGGAGGATCTTGCTGTGTTTCTCCTTAGGGATATTGGTTGTTCCTTTCTGTCTGGCTGGAAAGAACAAAGAACACAGCATTCCGTTGAT
Organism: Aporrectodea caliginosa; assembly: GCA_020284085.1. Classification (NCBI taxonomy): domain Eukaryota; kingdom Metazoa; phylum Annelida; class Clitellata; order Crassiclitellata; family Lumbricidae; genus Aporrectodea; species Aporrectodea caliginosa. The sequence goes on along the minus strand of JACEVL010000122.1, from coordinate 38,346 downwards.
GTAACTGTTGTGTCTGTCTGGCTATATTCTTACCTGTCTGTCCTGTCTGTGCATTTGTCTTGCTGTATTTATACCTGGCTATCTGATTACCTGTCTTCGTGTGTGTGTCTGTCTGTCTTCCTGTCTGTCTGTGTGTCTGTCACCCATCTAACTATTTTCTTACTATTATTAATATTTTACGCCTTAATTTCACTACGGAGAGAGAGAGGGCTAATTAATATTATTGTTACAAGTATTTACTTTTTAACCAGTGGCCACATTATTATTGTTTCTGAGGCTATTAGGCGCCATTACCAAAATATAATTGTAAATAACTAAGCATCGGTCGATGGAGCTGAGTAAACGTGTGCGAAAACTTTCTCAAAGTCCTTGCACACTTGAACTGTAACTGGTGGATCGATCCCTCACATTCCATGTTCCAGGGGAAACGCTCAACCCACTTGTAGAATCCAGTGTTTTTTGCGGCAAAATAAGGCCACCAGGACTGTGTTCGTTTTGTTTTTGTTCGTTTTGTTTTTGTGTTCGTTTTTTGTTCGTTTTGATCCCTTGTAACAATTTGTGGTGAATAGCTAACAATTGGTTGGATAGGCCCAGTTTTGTTTCACGATGCTGTTGTACAACGGAGGTGATTATTTGCGTTGCCCTCCTGCTTTATCCAGACTTGGACCTGGCACCATCCGATCGCAGGCAGTGGCGGATTACGAACAATGATTTTTTCCAAAAAGTTTGACGAAATCTTACACAGCAAAGACCGTTGACATCGATAAATATGCCCTATAAATCTGCGTAATCGACGGAACCGACAAAGTTATATAGTCGCATCAAGCCGACTATTACAGGTGTTTAATTTGAGCGTGTTAATATATAGTAATATCTAGCCTCGATCGACTTTTGTGGATAAAAGACCGTTGACGTCGACTGAAATTTTTATGAACTGTTCTTATCGTTCTTATGTCCTAGAAAGCTATTTATAGCAGCAATGTGTTTGTATTTATTTAACGACGCCTTCGTGACAAGAAAGATGGGCGTTGCTGGGCAAGAGTCTTCAATCTTAGGCTAATAATATTGTTTGAAAGTTTATTTCAAGGTTGTTGTCAAATTTCTACAAGGTCTTTTGGATGGTTGTAAGACGCTTGTGGGTGCGCGGGATCAACTTTTTTCTGTGAGTATTGTAATCGTAATCTCGAAATTTCTGCAGCGCGAACATAATAATTAGTGTGTAATCAGTGTTGCCAGGTACTTTCCGGGAAAATCCCGCCCAAAGGCTTCCCAAAATCCGCCTAAAAGTAGCCCAATATAAATTATGTCGTAAACAAAGTGAAAATAGCTGAAAATGATCAGAATTTATGTAATTATTTACTTCTATTTGAACTTTGGTAATTTGTTTCATCATAAAGTTCAAAAATTGAATGCATCTGAACGACGCCAAAAGTGAAAAAGCAAAACACCCTAGTTCTAAAATCTCGCTCGCCAAGCATCTGAATGTTTTCCCAGCTTTTGCATTACCGTTTTCCGTACAGCGGACAAGAATGAAAGTAGCCCAAAAAACCGCAACCCGCGGATAGCGAATTTTTCCCGCAACTAAAATTTGAAACTAGCCCAATTGGGTGGAAAAACCTCGGAACTGGCAACACTGTGTGTAATAATGCAATTTCTGCAACGATTGAAGACTATTGTAGAGGAGCCACACGTCTTATTAGAGGTGTCTATTGTAGGGCAATTCAACGCTTCACAAAAGCCATCCGAATTACCAGTGGCATACCAATTCAGTCAGACACCGAGCACCATTAATGTATATCAATACGGCTGAGTTAGATTAGTTCGAAAGCCGAAGATTTTTTTGGGCGACAACATTCTTCTTGTAGTCTCTTTTTCTGGGTCATCTAGTTAAGAGTTCTGAGCTTCAAATCCCCGCCAGGGCAGACACTTTGGTTCGAGATTTCTGTTCCACCAGCACCCCATAGCCAACTCAGATATAATGAGTACACTGACCATACACTGTCAGTGGGAAGATGAGACGGTGATGGTGAGGATTGGCCACCCGCCTTCATATGCATTCATATAGCGCCACGACCTGATGACCAAGCATCAATCGATGGCGCTGAGCAATTGTTAGTAACGGACTTACAAGGCGAGTGCTCTAAACAATCAGTTAACGTAACCTTCTTCTTCTTCTTTTCAACCGTCCTCGATACGAGGGTTGGTCGCATTGTAGACGATTCTTCTCCATCCTCTCCTGTCCTCAGTTTCTCGCAGCAACCTTTCCGTTGATAATTCCAACCATTCGCCCACATTGTCCATCCACCTCTTCCTTGGTTTCCCTCTTGCTCTTGCTCCCGGTACCGTTCCTTGCATAATTTCTTTCTCCAGACATTCACCTTGTTTCCTCATTATGTGCCCAAAGTAAGACATCTTTCTTCTTTTGATTGATTCCAGTAAATTCCTTTCCACTCCCGCCGTCTCTAACACCCATTCATTTGTTTTCTTCTCTATCCATGATATACCCAGTATTTTTCGTATGCATTTCATTTCAAATGCTTTTATTCTCTCCTCATCCCTCTTTTTGATTGTCCAGCTCTCGCAGCCATACATCATCACTGGCCATATAAGTGTCCTCATTAATTTAATCTTTGTGTTAATTTTTATGTTATGGCTTTTCCACAGTTTCATCAGATCTGTTCCTATTCCAAGTCCTCTTGCAGTTCTTATTCTTATCTCCCTGCTGCAATCCACGTCTTCTGTTATGAGTGATCCTAAGTACACGAAGGTTTCCACTTGTTCTATCATACTATCTTGTACTTTGATGTTGCATTGATTCCCATTTAGTGCCATACACTTTGTTTTACCTATGTTGATCTCTAAGCCCATTTTTCGCCCTTCCCTGTCCAATCGAGTCACCAGATCCTGTAGTTCCATTTCTGTGCTTGCCATTAACACTATGTCATCTGCATATCGTAGATTTGTTATCCTTCTTCCTCCAACTTGAATGCCTCCTTTGTATCCTTTCAGTGCCTCTCTCATGACCATCTCTGAAAGTATGTTGAACAATGTTGGTGAGATCACACATCCCTGTCTGACTCCCCTTTTAATTTTAAACTCACTTGACAGTATCCCGGCAATTTTTACCTTTGCCGTCTGTTTTTTTTAACGTAACCACATTTCACCAATACTGTCATTTGTTACAATAGAAATTGGACGCTAAGGACCTTAGTGCAATTTTCATTACTCGCCAGTCGCGTTTAATCTTTATAAAGCATCGACTGACATCTTCTTAAAGGTGTTTAAGGAAGAGAGGGCTTTTTAATCGCCTATTGCGTCGTATCCTTCTATAACAACGGTTGACTCCGTCTTAAAGGTGTCTAAAGCGGGCGCTAAGATAAATTATTTACTACCGTGTCACATGTTTTACTGTTCGGTAACTTGGTTCCTGAACCACCCAATTTCATAAGGGTATATCCTCGTAGCCGTTGCATCAAGTGTAATAAAATTTGCAGGTTATAGATAGAATAGACTGGAGTTCACGTGCACAAAATTTGGTACCTATAATAGTACAAAATGACCAAGATATTTCACAAAGTCTAGTGTTCTACTTTATCGTGGACAAAGTGTATAATTAACATTTTAAGCCTTAATTTGATTCATTTTCAATCCGTTGGGATACTGCTAATTAACATTATCACTACGGTTAGGCCTACCCACTTTTTACACAAGAATTATGGTCAGTGGCCATGTCATTATTATTTCGGAAGCTACTAAGCGCCATTACCCACATGTAATTATTGTAAATGACAAAGCATCAGTCGATGACGCTGAGTAATCGTATGCGAGGGACTTTTTCAAGGTCTTTGCACAGTAGAACAATGACAAGTAGGATCGAACCGAACACTCCATGCTTCAAGGCAAACGCTCAACCCACTTGTAGCATCCAGTGTTTTACGACATTATAAGGCCGCCAGGGTTGTGGTCGTTTTGGCCCTAACCCCTTGTAAAATAGCTAACAATTGGATTGGCCTAGTTTATGTTATACGACGCTGTTGTACAACGGAGATGATCATTTCCGTCGCCCTCCTGCTTTATTCAGAGATGGAACTGGCATCACCCGATCAAAGGAAGTGACGGATTGCGAACAATGATTGGTTTTTAAAAGTTTGAAGAATCTTACACATCGATAAATAGAACAAGGCACTGCATAATGAACCAGACTGACAAATTTATATAGTCGCATTAAGCCGCCTGTTAAAGGTGTTTAATTTTGGCGTGTTAATTTAGGAATATCTAGCCTTGAATAATTATTACTTCTGTGGAACAAAGACCGTTGACGTCGACTGAAATTTTTCTTAAAGGTTCTCACCGTTCTTATGTCTAAGAAAACTGTTTATAGCACCAATGTGTATGTATTTATTTAACAAATTGACATGTATATAACATATAGCAGCCTCTTATTACAGGTGCTTGATACCATACCCGTGCCCCCCCAAGAACTGGGTGGGGCACGTATTAAGAGGAGACTCCTCCTGAAAGAAATCATAGAAGGGTGAATGGAAGGGAAAAGAGGGAGGGGAAGACCGAGGCAGATGATGCTGGGGTGGATGGCCGACGGATTCAGCGAATTAAAGGAAAAGGCACAGCACAGAGAAGAGTGGCGTCATTGGAAGTTGGAACCTGCCGAAGGGCAGAGAACTTAAAGAAGAAGATACCATACCCACATTTTCACGATTAGAAACTGAATGCTAAGAATAATGCATGTTTTTATTGCCTGGCGAATATGAAGCTAGTTTTCTGTGTTGGATTAGCGTGGGATATAAAGTGTTTTGGGTATGTAGTTTTCATTGGCAACGAATTGAAATCTCAAAATTCCTGGATGAAGTAATTGTTGGTTTTGACACCTTTAATAAGTTATTTCAGCTACTTATATATAGAGAAATGACGCTCAATCGCTACTGAGTTCAGAATGTTTCTTATTATGCAATACCAACAGTGAGAACTGTTCAAACACAATTTCTGTCGACATTAACGGTCTTTTTGTCATAATTATGATGCTGATAAGCACTGTATTCATCCAATAGTATAAGCAACATTAGAATTTTATACCATATGATGCTATAGGAACGGTGAGAACTGTTCAAAACAATTTCTGTCGACGTTAACGGCCTTTGTTGCCATCATAAGATGTCGTTAAACTGAGGATTCTGTTTTCTTGATGGATGTTGCTCCATCATTTGGCAAACATTAAGATCCACATAAAGAGATACACCATGCAGATGTCGTTAACCAATAGACGCTTAATAATTTGATCTCATTGGAATTATATGACGACACAGTTACGCAGTAACATAGAAATGTGTGACTAGTACATTCCAATAGGAAATGTATTATAATCGACTAGATTTTATTTTCCGCCCTGATTGCGCTGGTGTTGAATAGGGTTCTTTCTTTCTGATCATTTGTTCTTCGTTTCCGTTCGTAAGGCGCTTACTATAAGTGACAGGTTGACTATCACAAGTGAAGGAAGAGGAAGTGATGGATGAGTAGAAAGAAGAGACGGGGAGGGGAGAGAAACAAAGAGACAGATAACGAAGAGACAGAGAGATACAGAGAGAGAAAGATAACGAAGAGACAGAGAGATACAGAGAGAGAAAGATAACGAAGAGACAGAGAGATACAGAGAGACAGAGAGATACAGAGAGAGAAAGATAACGAAGAGACAGAGAGATACAGAGAGACAGAGAGATACAGAGAGAGAAAGATAACGAAGAGACAGAGAGATACAGAGAGACAGAGAGATACAGAGAGAGAAAGATAACGAAGAGACAGAGAGATACAGAGAGACAGAGAGATACAGAGAGAGAAAGATAACGAAGAGACAGAGAGATACAGAGAGACAGAGAGATACAGAGAGAGAAAGATAACGAAGAGACAGAGAGATACAGAGAGACAGAGAGATACAGAGAGAGAAAGATAACGAAGAGACAGAGAGATACAGAGAGACAGAGAGATACAGAGAGAGAAAGATAACGAAGACCTCTAGCTCCAACCCGTACTCTTCGTGTTACAAGGAGATCGTTCTAACCAATCGATAACCGTGTCATATGTTGTTCATGAAACTGTCGTTCATCCACTTAGATTGTGGTGCATAATAAATGCCCTGATTTTAACAGAGAGGCACTCCTCAACCGTTGCATGCGTCGGAATGCGGCCGAGAACTTGGAGTTGGAATAGGCGTAGAGGATTGGGTTGACGGCGGAGTTCAGATGGCTGAGGATGACCGCCGACGTAACGCATGGTAGACATGTGGGACCTCCGAACACCGTGACGCAGTTCTGGATGTGGATGGGCAGCCAGCAGTAGGCCGTGAAGACGGACAGGACCACGGACAACCACTTGGCTGCCCGGATCTCCCTCTTCCAGCTGGAGAGACGGATTTTCGGGCGGCGGCGGTGGCGGAGTTGGAATCGGATGAAGTGGATGAGTTGGGGATCTTTTTAACGGGTTCTGTTGACTGAGGATCTTGCTGTGTTTCTCCTGAGTACCATTGGTTGTCTCTTTCGGTTTGGCTGGAAAGAACAAAGCATTCCATTGCTACTATTAACGGTCTGTCTATCTATCTGCCTATCTGAACATTGCTAAAGATAAAACGAACAGAAGAGATACACGTAAACAGCGCTCCTTTAAAAATCTAGTCGATTATAGCACACGCCGTTTGGAATGTACTAGTCACACGTCTCTGTGTTACTGCATAACTGTACCGTTCATTATTCCATTAAAATCAGATTACTACATTTCCTTAAGTTAACGACATGACATTGTGGTTGCTCTATTTACACATCCCTCAACGTTCGACAATATAATGGAGCGACATGTATCAGTCGTAATCAGTTTAACGAGATCGTGTGATAACAAAGGCCGTTGTCTTAGCCTTAAATGGTGTTGAACAGTTCTCACGGTCTGCCGTAAGTAATGCAGTGTTTAGCGACATCTTACGGGAATACCAAGGCCGTTGCCGTCAACTTTCTATAAGTTTTATTTTTTGCTTCTTGTGGCGATCGATTTGATTAATTACTATTGCACGTCGCTGTGTCATCACTAATTTCGTTGCCTCTTACACAAATTTCCTACGATTACGATATTGAAAGATAATTACAACTATGCAAACTTAACTGGTTGGGCCACTATACGAATTTTGATCGAAGCGATTACAATCGCCATCGGACGGGTGGAGCAATAATGCATGACAGGTCTGCATATATATTAGAATCCCTACACTTTAGAACCCGTCTCAGCGGAGGAGGATCGAACACGTACTTTCCGCATTACATGGCGAACGCTTTAACCAACCGGTTACCAATTCACTTTCACGAATTGCTGTCATATTTAGACATTGGATCATAAGACAAGCGCTGCGTGCTTAGTAGCATTAGTTTTAGCATAACGGAACTGTGCAATAACAAAGATCATTAAGGTCCTTCTCCTGCTTTGTCCATACAAGTGGCTTGTCAGTTTACTGCAATGTTTGTGGATGCGCGGGTACAACGTTTTATGCCCGCAAATCCTCCAGACGTTAATTAATAAGGTGCCTATTGTATCTCATATTTATATAGTATCAGCTAAAACCATTTTAAAGGTGTTTTAGGAGAGAGCTCATTAATCTCTTTTTTTATTATTATAACACAGTTTGACGTCGTCTTATGATATCAAAGGCCGTTGACGACAATTATGCAGAAAATATACAATTGGATGGATCCAGAGTTTAACGGCAGCTTATGAAAACACAGGCCGTTTCCGCCGACGAAGATTATTTTTTGGCATATTACAGAATCTTAAACTAATAATAATAATAATTTTCGCACTCTGTGCGTTTGACCGATGTTAGTTCAGATTTGTGCATGTATATTGTGACGATTTGTTTCTGCCTTCGGGCGTAATAAAGTACTGAATAATATTCGTAGAAAGTTTACTTCAAGGTTGTTTGTCATATTTCTACGTCCTTTGGATGACGGTATCTTAATCATAAACTCGAAATCTCTACAGCGCCCACACAAGTGCACACCAACCCAATTTCTGCAGCGATTGACGATTATTGTAGACTTTAGAGGAACCACGCGACTTATTAGAGGTGTCTATTGTAGGGCAATTTAACGTTTCAAAAAAGCAAATCCAAATTACCCGGGCTTTACAGATTCGGAGTCTCAAACCAATTATAGTATCCAACGTTTTATGTAATCATGAAACCGCCAGAGCTGTGGTGGTTTTTTGACCGTAACCCTTTGTGACATTTTGCGGCGAATAGCTAACTATGCAGTGGGTAGGCGTAGTTTCTGTTTACGACATGTACAGTGTTGTACAACGGAGATGAATAGAGTTGCCCTCCTCCGTTATCCAGACTTGGAACTGGCCCCACCCGACTGTAAATGGCGGTGTTCGAACACTGACTAGTTCCCAGATGCTTAACGAAATCTTACAGCAAAGACCTTGGACGCTGTTAAAGATTTTATGTAAGTAGACATGTTGCGGAGTCCTCCGACCTTGAGAGGCTGGTGACCATTTTTATATGCATTTTATCATATCTTTAATCGTTTTCTTTAAATTTCCAGCTTGTTGTCGTTTTTTCTGGGTTGTACAAGAATTTCTGTCGACTCGACTCGACTAATAGACACAACTCACCTGCTCCATTAACGCATCTGAACTTATATAGTAGCATGTAATCGGCAATTAAAGGTGTCTAAGATGAGCGTGACAATTTAGTAATAGTCTATAGTTTAGCGACATCTTGTGGCTGCCTTTGATGCAGCTGAAATTTTATGAACTGTTCTCGCCGTTCGTATTTATACGGGTGCTGTTTATGCACTGATATACTTTGTGTTTCTTTAACGACGCCTTCGTTGCAAGGGCGATGGGCATTGCTGATCAAGATTCAAGAATCTCAAACAAATAATATTTGAAGTAAGCATTTATTTAAACTGTGTCCATAAAATGCTCGTTTCTAGATTCTTGTCAGGTTTCTACAAGGTCTTTTGGTTAGTTGCTGTTTAACGACACGATAAAGACGATTAGCGTCGCCCTCCTCCTTTCTCCAGATTTGGGACTGGCACTACCACAGGTAATATAGTGGCGGAGTTACAAGGTCATTCGGATGGCTTTAAAATACTTGTGAGAAGAACTTTTTCCTGTACGTATCGCTATCGTAATCTCGAAATTTCTAGAGAATAATTAGTCAACCATCGACCATTAACAATTTCAGCAGCGAATCACGACTATATTGTAGTAGTTCGATGCATCTTAATAGAGGTGTCTATTGTAAAGCAACTCAACGCTTTAGAAAAGCCATCCGAATTGCCTGTAGTATACAAACTGAATCATGCACCAAACCACGTTTTGTGCTGTCTGTATATTGTCGTACTAGCCATTTAGAAGTCAGATATTTGTTTTGCTTTGTATCAGTTTTAAAATAATAATAAGATGCCGCGGCTTATATTTGCTGGTTGTTCCCGCGTAATTGCAACAATGCTCAAATCACTTAGGCACATCTTAAAGGGAATCGAGAGTATCACTCGTACAAGAACCAGACATTACTCCTTACCTCTTCTGTCTGAAATTGTTTCTCCGATGACCCAGGGACCAATATCAAACACAGGACTGCATACTCTCATGTAACATGGTATACAGAAACTGCTCTCTTGTCCCTCCTGTCTGATATATATGTAGCTATTGACCAGTCTCACCTCTCCCTCTTGGCACTTTTGACGTCTCTTCTGGTTTTCATGTGGTGGATCACGAGATTCTGCTTCAGCGATTACAGTTATCCTCTGGCCTTTCTGGTATTCCCCTCCTTTGGTTTAAATCCTACCTCACTGACCGCACGCAGATGGTTGTCCTTGGAGACTCCAGGACTGAGTGGTAGGGGTTAAATTTGGCGTTCCCCAGGGTTCGGTACTCGGACCTATCCTTTACATTCTCTTTACTGCTGACATCTTGCTCTTATTTTCTAAACACAGAGCAAATGGCCATCTTTATGCAGATGATACCCAGGCTTTCGTTCATGGTCCATCATCTGATCAACTATCACTAGTCCGTTCTGATCTTCACTACTGGATGTCGACTAACCGACTCTGCCTAAATGCTACAAAGACTAAATTGATCTGGTTTGGGACTAGACAACAGCTTTCAAAACTTGACTTTCAATTGCTAACTGAGAAATTCCCTGCCTACACATACTCTTCTAGTGTCCGTGACCTGGGTGTCACGCTTGACTCCTCCCTCACATTCACGAAGCACATATCTAACCTGACTCGCTCCTGCTTCTTTCAACTGAGGCGTCTCAGAGCCATCAGACGATCGGTCTCTCCCTCTGTCTTTACCACCATAGTACATGCGTTTATCTGTTCCCGACTTGACTACTGCAACTCACTTCTTATGGGCCTCCAGAAACAGCGTCTTTCTCCCCTTCAACCAGTCTTAAATGCATCAGCTAGGCTCATACCCGACTCGCTCGCTTTTTGCATATCTCTACATATATGCTTGATGTCTTGCACTGGCTTCCTATCACTGCACGCATCCATTTTAAGATCCTCTTTCTAGTCTCAAAGGCGCAGCTGAGCAGTGCCCCAAAGTATCTTTCTGACTATATGCGAAAGCCGTTATCTGCGACCTCATCTCGTTCCTTACGCTCTGCTGATTGGCTAGATCTTTTTGTTCCTAGGACTAGGACTGCCTTGGCTCAACACCGGGCATTTGCTGTGGTTGGTTCCTCTACTTGGAACGACCTTCCCCCCTCATTAAGGGCTAAACTAATGACTAGTTTTCATGGGCGTCGAGAGCCAAGGCGGGCCCCGGGGCGCACACTTTTCACGGTGCATCAGGGCCCCTCGTTTTTCAATTTTATCATTAAGCCCAAGTCTGATGTAAGCCTATAAAAAGGCTATCAAACTAAATATGATGAATAATAATTAGTGTAATAATAATAATAATAATAATAATAATAATAATAATAATAATAATAATAATAATAATAATAATAATAATAATAATTAATAATAATAATAATAAAAGTAAATGTGAAAATAAATTTCTGGTTTAAAAGGTCCATCTCTGACTCTAATTATAAAGAAATTACAGAATTATGAAAATGTGATAATGTGAATTAATGTGATAAATTATGCTTAAATGACAGTTATCGCATTATGATATCCAATTGCAAGAGAATGAGTTGCTGCATTGTCTACATGGACTACATCAACAACTCGCTCTGTATCATGATCATCAACTCCACTTCTACTACTACTTAGGCGGCTGTGTATGATACTGTCAGCTTGATTTGCTGCATCATGCGCTTTTTATGAAATTGAAAATGCAAGACTTTGAAGGAGCGTCTGTCTCTCGTTTGTAATTCTGACTTTCATTCATCTTTCTTTCCTTAATTGAGCTCCAGATTTCTGATGATAATTTATCCTCTAATTCATCATCAACTTAATGGAATATAATATCTAATATTGGTAATTTGGTATCAATTATTTATTATGATGACTAAGTCTTCCATCCAGCAGCAAGTTAAAGTATTATTTATTTGAATAATAACTCAAATTTCAATTATTCAATTTCCTCCTCCTCCTCCTCCTCCTCCTCCTGGAATGGCACTCCTCCACCGTAGCATGCGTCGGAATGCGGCCGAGAGTTACTTGGAGAACATGGAATAGAAATAGGCGTAGAGGAGGATTGGGTTGAGGACGGCGGAGGAGGAGTTCAGGTGGCTGAGGATGACCGAGGCCGAGATAACGACGACGCATGGTAGACATGATGTGGGACCTCCTCCTCCTCCGAACACCGTCACCATGCAGTGTGTCTGGATGTGGATGGGCAGCCAGCAGTAGGCCGTGAAGACGGACAGGACCATGGAGAACCACTTGGATCTCCCTCTTCCAGCTGGAGAGACGGATTTTCGGATGGAGACGGTGGAGGAGTTGGAATCGGACGAGGTGGATGAGTTGTGGATCTTTTTAACGGGGTTCTGTTGACCGAGGATCTTATTGTGTTTCTCCTTAGTCCCTTTGGTTGTGTTTTGCTGTCTGGCTGGAAAGAACAAAGCATTCCACTGCTATAACTAGTTATCTTTCTGTCTGCCTATCTGTCCGCTCATCCGTTTAATATCTCGTTTTACTATAGGATAAAATTTTGAAATGCTAGTTAATGATTGTTCTCGTGACTTTTTTTATTGGATCCGATATTTGCACTTAAGCCTTGGTCAATAAAATTTATGAACACATTTTCGACAATATAATTACGCTGTATAGTCTAAAATAGAATCGTTATAAGGGTGTCTTAGCCGAATGGTGTATAGGACGGTTGTAAGAATGCAGTGTTTAGCGACATCTTACGGGAATACCAAGGCCGTTGCCGTCAACTTTCTATAAGTTTTATTTTTTGCTTCTTGTGGCGATCGATTTGATTAATTACTATTTAACGTCGCTGTGTCATCACTAATTTCGTTGCCTCTTACACAAATTTCCTAGAGCATATTATGATTTACAACTATGCGTTTATATTGGGCCACTATATAATGACCAAGCATCAATCGATGACGCTGAGCAATAATGCATGAAGGTCTTGTTCAAGATCCCTACACAGTACCCGTCTCAGCGGAGGAGGATCGAACCCGTACTCTCCGCACTACATGGCGAACGCTTTAACCAACCGGTTACCTTATCCACTTTCACGAATTGCTGTCATATTTAGACATTGGATCATAAGAATACTGAGTGCTTAGTAGCATTGGTTTTAGCATAACGGAACTGTGCAATAACAAAGATCATTAAGGTCCCTCTCCTGCTTTATACAGGCTTGGGACTGGTACTCCCAGAGCACGAGCAGTGGCTGAGTTTACTGCGTGTTTAACCCTTTGGAGGTGAGGTGGGGTATGACACACCCATACGTATTCCACGCTGCGTTTTCTATGGAAGAAGTGGAACCAGCTTAGATTATTTTTGTCTACCTTAGTGAATGTTAAATACGGACACTTTGGGAGAATTTAAGGTACTTTTGATCGCACATTTTTTATTTTTTTGCATAATAAAGTGAAATTGAACATTTTTCGTATACATGTTGAGTTTAATTAATCAAAAAAAGTAACGGCTCAGTGCGGAAAAAATTGGGCGATATAGAAGATATCGCAGATATAAGATATATAGTTTTGCATCGATGCAAAATTGATCCATTATTACGGGTATTATGCCACGTGTTCGCAAACGTTACATGTTTCAAGGGCCACGAAGATGCCATTGCAGACGGCCGCTTTGATTTTGAGCACCACCGCGCTGGCCATTTCAATTATGATAAAAAACAATTATTTGTTCGTGATAATCACCAGTTTAGCTTATAATTGGTTACAAAACTATACTTTAGTTCACAATTAATGTTATTTAGTTGAAATTGCGACTTGCAAGTATAAATATGTATTGGGGTATGTCATACCTCACCTCACCTCAAACGTTTCAATGCTTCACCTCACCTCCAAAGGGTTAATCCGTTCCGTTTTTGCCCTCAAATGCTGCAGACGTTAATAAGGTGCCTATCCGTACTTTATTACGCCCGAAGGCAGAAACAAAACATACATGCACAAATCTGAACAAACATAAAATCAAACGCACAGACTGCGAAAATGTTCGTAAAGATCATTTATGCAACTAAAGTTACCGTTCAAGATGCCGACGAGTTCAGAGTCACAAAGAAAGTGCTCAACAACGTAACACCAGAAAATATCCTGGAGAAAATTAGATGTCGAATGAACTAATCGCCATACGACGCTTCTTAATAATGTGATGTAAGTCTAGTCTACCAAGGCCACAAATGAAGCCTTTAACAGATTCCAATTTATTAAAACCAAATAACTTTCCATAAACAGAGTTCCAACATGCATTCAGTTCATCTTCCTGTCTCACTGTGAATTTAACCACGGGTATCGTATCTCATGTTTATATAGCATCAGCTGAGACCATTTTAAAGGTGTTTTAGGACAGCGCTCATTAATCGCTTTTTTAATATTATAGCACAGTTTTACGTCGTCTTATGATATCAAAGGCCGTTGACGACAATTATGCAGAAAATATACAATTGGATGGATCCAGAGTTTAACGGCAGCTTATGACAATATAGGCCGTTGCTGTCGATAAAGATTATTTTTTTGCATATTACAGAATCTTAAACTAATAATAATAATAATTTTCGCAGTCTGTGTGTTTGACCGATGTTAGTTCAGATTTGTGCATGTATATTGTGACGATTGATTTGTTTCTGCTTTCGGGCGTAATAAAGTACTGAATAATATTCGTAGAAAGTTTACTTCAAGGTTGTTTGTCATATTTCTACGTCCTTTGGATGTATGTAAGATATTTGTGGGTGGGCAGGAACAACTTTTTTTCTGCAGGTATCATAAACTCGAATATCTCTACAGCGTCGATACAAAGCATTCACCAACCCAATTTCTGCAGCGATTGACGATTATTGTAGAAGAACAACGCGACTTATTAGAGGTGTCTATACAGTAAGTCTACTGTAGGGCAATTCAACGCTTCACAAAAGCCATCCGAATAATCTGTCCAGTGGTATACAAATTCAGTCAAGGTAATTCTATTATGCGGACAAGGAGGGAGGGCACAAAGTAGGTCATCATCACCCTAGGCGTCGTATTCATCATTATCATTAATAACAACGATCATAATAGCAACAACATTGAGCCTATATTGTATACCTACGTAGCAATCAAAAATGACATCAACAGCATCACACTTAATTATCGAACTAAAAAACACCAACATCATTATAATCATCCTTGTCGTCGCAGTCATCATTACTTTAACAACAACCATAATTATTACAACATTTGTGCCTAATTACCTTTGTTGTTATCTAACCATCAACAACAACAACGTCAACATCATCATTCTTGTCGTCGTCCTAAACCACTACAAGAATGCTTCTGCCACCTAGCGAACGTCAGCGCACAAAGAACGCTATTAATCCAAAATAATTTCTATCGATATCAACGGCCTTTGTAATCCTAATAATATTGTCGTTAAGTTCAGCAACCATCCTACTCCCCCCCCCCCACCCAAGTTTGACGGCAGAGAGGCCGTTCATAAGGAAAAATTATGTTAATTTTCACCGTTTGCATGGCATAATACCTTCTCAAAGGTTTCATTGTTGTCACAAACAACACTGAACAACCTATTTCTGCACTCAGCAAATTGGATAGATCCAGAGTTTAACGACATCTTACAGCAGAAGTGTCAAAGATTTTCTAATGGCGGGCTATTGGCAGCATTTTCCAGAAACTGGCGGGCCAGGGTGCCGAAGGCGCCTGAGCCAAATGCGGTAAGAATATGAGAGAAGACTCTGTCCCCAGAAAAAGAAAAAGAAAATCTTAAATGGTATGTATGTATGTTTGAGCACTTGTTATAGCGCCCCTTCAAGATTTCTACTCAGAGGCGCTCCCGACTACAGCGCGGACACTGAATCGGAGTTTCACGCCGAAGCGCATGAGCAATTGCGAGTGAAGGACTTGCCCAGGGTCCCTTACGCGGCGGCTTGAGGTGGATTCTGAACCCGCAACCCTCCGGCTGCAAGGCACCGAACATACCTCCAAACCACCGCGCATTTTCAGCAAACAAGCAGTCATTAGTTTAGTTTGACCATCATTATCAGAGACCTTTTTCTTTAGTGCAGTGAAGATTTAGTGTTGACTGGCTTTTGTTAGAACAGCAATAATATTGGATTTCGATTAATAAGCAGTGAAAAATGATAAATTTGAACTTTTATTCTCAACTTGTGTGGACTTTAGGCAAGACTCCGCTGGCCAGAAAGACATCTTCGGACCGCGGGCCAGACTTTTGACAGCCGTGTCTTACAGCATAAAAGGCCGTTGGCGTCGACAGAAGTCATTTTGTACACTCTTCACCGTCCGTATGTATACCGTATAATTATGGCACAATAAATTAACTAGTAATAACGATTATCATTATTATTTTTTCAGTTTAATTTCGTCTTATGACATCAAAGATCGTAAACGACAATTCGAAAGTGTAACGAATAAAGAACACCCGGAATTAAGTTACGACTGAAAGCTTCTGACGAAGTAAAATAGTATCTGTGGAAAGTTTTTTGAAGGTGTCCAAAGAGCGCTGTCTTCTACATTGTTTAGCGACATCTTGTGTCTGCCGGAGCCGTTGAGGTCGACTTTATCTAACACTTTTACGGTTTACCCGGAGACGGGATAATTGTCACATTGTATTGTATTGTATCTAAAGATGTATTTAGCGCCTCTCTCCAGAATAACTATTCAGAAGCGCTCTCAGCACGAAAACCCGGGGAAAAGAAACGTCAGAGAGGAAAAAACTAGTCATTAGTTTATCCCTTTAGTGAGGGGGAAGGTCATTCCAAGTAGAGGGACCAGCTACAGCAAATGCCCGGCGTTGAGCCAAGGCAGTCCTAGTCCTAGGAGCAAAAGATCAAGCCAATCTGCAGAGCGCAAGGAACGAGACGAGGTCGCAGATAACGGCTTTCGCATGTAGTCAGAAAGATACTTTGGGGCACTGCTCAGCTACGCCTTTGAGACTAGAAAGAGGATCTTATAATGGATGCGCGCAAAGATAGTAAGCCAGTGCAAGACATCATGCATATATGTAGAGATATGCGCAAAGCGAGGAAGTCGGGCTATGAGCCTAGCTGAAGCATTTAAGACATAGTTATTAAGAAGGTAGGATCCAGAGTGTAACGACATCTTACAGCAACAAAGGCCGTATTAATATAGTTTCTGCGGAAAGCGGTTTGAAGGTGTTCAAAAGCACCTTCTTCTCCATTGTTTAGTGACATCTTGTGGCTGCCAGGCCCGTTAACGTCGACCTAACTTCACACTTTTACCAGTAGATGGAGCTGGAATATGGTTGAATGGCAACACGCTGGTACGAAGATCGGAAGGACGTGGAAGAGGAGTTCGACACCCGCTAGACCCATAAAGTGAGCTCAGCCTTCAAGACCCTAGGAATCGACTGTAAAATTAGCAGTAGCAAAGACGGACGCCTTGCAGGCTGCCATATCCGGGAGGGGCCCGATATCGCATTGGATAACACACTGGCATAGAGAGCGAGAGGTACCGAGTTCGAGTCCCATAGAGCGGACATGCTTTGTAGGCTGCTATTCGCGCCGTGTATTGCAGGCTGTCTGTTCTGTTAGTTGTTAAGAGTTATGTCTTCTGTCATTTGTTGTTTCAATTACATAACATGTAAATGTACAGTGCAGTGCGTTCTTCAGGCACTTCAATAAAGAAAAGATTATTATTATTATTATTATTATTATTATTTTTATTATTATTATTATTATTATTATTATTATTATTATTATTATTATTATTATTATTATTATTATTATGGAGTGTTGGCTAAAAGTAGCTCTATTATCGAAATCCTCTGTTGGATCTGTCCAGAGTTCGCCGCTCGTCGGCTCCCGGCAGCCTTGACATGGTGCCCTGGAAAGCAACCGCGTTGAAGCGTTGGATAATGACCGATAGGCCTTGGACGAGGAAGCTTGTTTCGTGAGTGTCACCGGTAGTCTTCGACAGTCGGCTTCCGGTCTCCGATAAGAAGTCGAGGCCCTCTCTGTTGAAGATACCGAAGGTTTCTATGGCGACAGGTACGAACGTGTATCTCCTTTCCAGCTCCGAGTACCTGACGTGCTTCCTTGCGGCGGCCATCTCTGCCGCCCCACCAGCCACGGCCGCTGTTATTATTATTATTATTATTATTATTATTATTATTATTATTATTATTATTATTATTATTATTATTATTATACGGTTTAATTTCAACTTGCTGTTAAACTTGTTATTTTCTGTTACGTCTACGTCATGTAATCTTACTATTATACGAAATAACGGTCATTATTGTAGTTGTTATGAAGTTATCATCCAGAGTTTAACGTTTAAATGCCGTCGACAGATATATTTCTTCAACGGTTCTCAGAACATGCGCGAACAACTTATCTCATTCTACTCGACGTATGGGACGCGAATGGCAAACATATAGTTTTAAATAAAAGTATTTTAAAGGTGTTTAATTGGAGCATAAAATTTTTATATGCTTTATAATCAAGCGTTTTTCAGGTGTCCAACTGAAGCTTCATATTTCCAATATTAGCATGGTTGTTAGCATTCCGAAGCATTGATCAAGGAGAAGAGCGACGCTAATCATCTTCGCTATATTAAACAGCGTCGTTAAACAGAAACTACCTACATATATTATCTGAGAGATTTGACTTCCAGTTCCTCTCCTGTGAGGTAATGTAAGTTTAAGCCGACTTAACCATTCGTTAGGCATCCCAAAACAATGTTGATTAGCATTTTCAATTACGCTTTTATACAATGCAGCATGTTTTTAAAGTTGTTATTTCCATTTTTCAACGAAATCTTTTGCATGAGAGCCGTTAACATCGGTAGAGAAACCTTGCATTGTACTGTATTGTATCTGAACATTTACAAAGCGCCTCTCACAGAATGGACTATTCAGTCAGTGTAGAAACTGCGAGGAAAGAGAAACGTTTTTTCAAACAGTTTTTAATGTTAATGTATCATAGCAGATGATTAGCCTCGGTTAGTGCCAGTCCAAAGCCTAAGTAGTAAGGAGGCGATGGTCATCATCTTAATTTTGACACAGCGTCGTTAACAGAACTATTAGCAGCGCTAGAAAACACCTCCCTCCTCCTTTGCTCAGGCTTCGGATTGGCACCACGTGATTCCAAGGCGATAGAGGAGTTTTTAAAACAATTTATCCTGCGAGTATTGTAATGGGTAGTATAATTATATCCGAATTTCTGCAGCGATTGACGGTTATTGTAGAAGATTAATGCGTCTTATTAGAGGTGTCTAACTGTCTGTTCTAGAAATACTTTACATTCACAAAATGTGTTATACGAATTGCCTTTGGTATGTAGAATTCAGTCATGCACAAAGTCACCTTTTATGCTGTATATATATATATGTATATATATATATATATATTATAAGTTTCAGTCTGTTTACGTTGTCATTCCGTTTGTTTGTTTGTATGTTTGTTTGTATGTATGTCTGTTGTCTAAAGGCTCCGAAACGGAACGCTTTAGCGATTTACAAAATTTTACAAAACATTATTATGCCACGTCATGGTCAACGCGACTATTTTCAGCTAGCAATTTGATTTAAACGCCGATATATGGACATTTTAAATTTACAACTTTTTAAACGAGGCTATAATTATCTCAATACCGCCCATAGTATGGCCATTTGTCCACGTCACGCTGGCTAAAATTAATATGCAATCTTACGTCACTCGGAGCATTTAGGTCAACGCTCTGATTCGCATCCAATCAAGATGACCGTTGATTTCAAATCAGAAGTGGTAACGCCCACGGCAGAATTTCAATGCAACACTTTAGGGATACGAAATTTTTAACGAACGTTTTCATTTGAATTTCTATAGATCTCAACCCAACTTTATATCAACTCAAAATTTACTTTAAATTCCGATATTTGGACATTTTAAGTTTCGATGTGATCATAGTTTCAATGTCATTGCTATGCAGGAATATATATTGCATAGAGTTGCAATTAAACAATTTCAAGCCAGCGCGTAAATTCGCCAGAGGGACACACGAAAAATGTGCACATCGTTAAATTCAAATTCACGGGCGCTGACGAAGATGTCGTTAAATTCGAATACACGGGCGCTGAGGAAAACTCGGGCGAACTCCGGGTAAAAACTGCTAGTATATATATAAACCAGTTAGAAGCTACATATTTATTTAGTTATGTGTCAGTTTTAAAATAATAAAACCGCCTCTTATATTTACCGGTAACCTCAACAGTGAACGATCACTTCAGCAGGTCGTTAAAAACTCGAACAAAAACCAGATATTTATCCTCTGCATCTCTATCTAGAATTTTTTTCCCCGAATACCCAAGGTTCTATTATAAACATGGCTGCAGGAAACTCCTTACAGAACGTCTGTTATCAGTTTTTTTACGATAATCGATAATTTTGGTCTCGTCTTTGCATGAATAAACTGCAATGCTGATTGTCACCGGTGTTTTTAGAAAGGTTGTAATGGTTCTTCATATACTGTAGTAGTCGTGCAGTGTTTAGCGACCTCTTACGCCTGCTAGTAGGCCTAAGCGAAGAACGCAAATTGCAGTAGTAGCCTAAGTTTCCATCTTTTAACGACATCTTACGGCTGTTGACGTCGACTTAAACCTTGTCACATTGAATAATTACTATTTATTTTTTTATTATTCCAAGTTTCAATGTCTTAGTATGACAATAAAGGCCGTTGACGACAATTGGTAAATGTATCAGTCTGTTGTGCAGAAGGATTGCAATATTTCCGACATAACTGTTGTTTTAACTTATGTATGCATGTATGTATTTATGTATGTATGAGCACATGTTATAGCGCCCCATCAAGATTTCTATTCAGAGGCGCTCCCGACTACAGCGTGGACACTGAATCGGAGTTTCACGCCGAAGCGCATGAGCAATTGCGAGTGAAGGACTTGCCCAGGGTCCCTACGCGGCGGCTTGAGGTGCATTCGAACCCGCAACCCTCCGGCTTCCATGCATTGAACATACCCCTACACCACCGCGCCCCACTTATGTCTTATTAAAGGCGTCTAAGTAGTTAATGTAGGCCTAGTACTTTACAGTATTTTACGACATCCATCAAAAACAGCTTTCACTTAAATCACACGCGACATGGATGGTTCTTATAGAAAATTAAGGCATTTTTTAAAGGTGTTTGAGAAGTGCATGTAAAACATTACAATGTTTAATAACATCTTACAGCGTTGATTAGTGTGTAAGCTGGTTTCATTCATCGTCTGTATTACTGCTAATATCAAGAGAAGTTTTTGTCGTGGGTTGAGGTTGAACTATTGTAGAAGTATGGCAAAGATTTTGATCAGTAGTTCTTCCGTTTTTAATTTTCAGTACCTTTTTGTCTCGCTTATTTTCTCTTGTACTTTCTTTGAATTCTTTAATTTCTGTAGTCTTGGGAACAACACAAGGTCGTTCACTTTATAGTAAATTATAATCGATCCACGAACTTTTTCTGTGGGCTCTCACTCTCGGCCATCTGGTGAGAACAGAGAGCTTTTCTGTTACGTCACTTGCTAAAGACCGATTGCACAATCCAACCCCAGTTGGGGAGGGCTTCAGTTTTCCAAGGAGGGTCGGACTTAGATCCGCTTCTCATAACTATTCGGACGCAGCGCTCGTAAATAAGGTTATACTACAATTAAATAGTTACAATGTTAAGATTTTTATATACTATTTATAAGAATTATCCATCTCTAATCTTCACAGTTCTACTTGCTTCCTTTAAATCATCGCAGGCATTGGAACATATGTCATTGTCCATTACATTGCCATTGACCAATATATAAAGCAGATCTGATTCCCTTATTAACGGTGTCTAAATATAACGTAATATTTCTAACAGCAGAAACCAGCGCTTAAAGACACCTTTCGGCTGGAAGGATTTTTACGTACACAATCATTTTATGTCTTAAGAAGATTGCGAACAATGCGAACAAGAGAAGAAGATGATGAAGAAAAAGAACAATGCGAAGAAGGAGGAGACGAAAAGAAGAAGAAGATAAAGAAAAAGAGAAAGAGGAAGAGGAAGAGCATGATCAGTAGCAAGAGCAGCAGAAGGAGGAGGATAAGGGAGCGTAGGCAAAGGAAGAGGAAAAGGAAGATGAGGTAGAGTGAGACGAATAGTAAGAGGAAAACGAGGAGGAAAAGAGAAGAAGAGATAGACGAATATGAGGAAGAGAAGAAAGAGGAGGAAAAGGAAAAGGACTGGAGGGAGAGAAAGAGGCGAAGGAGAAGGACGAGTAGGAGTAGTAATAAGTGAGGGAGATGAGGTGGAAGAGGACGAGGAAAGAGAATAGTTGGATGGAGAGGAACGAGGTGAAATGTGGAGGAAAGAAGAGGTGGAGGACGACGACATGGAGGAGGAAGAGAAAGACAGAGGGACGAAGTGGAGGTAAAAGACAAGAAATGCTCTAAGACGAGATCTTGATTATCTTAGAAGAAGAAGAAGCCGGTGTTTAATGTTCTTGAAGCTAAAATCGACATTGAACATTTGTATGCGATTATTATAAACTACTAGCGATCGCACATAAATGACAATATGTATAGTGCCACGCAAGTCAATTTAAAAGGTGTCGAAGAGAGACCATAACAATTATTAGTAGCATTCACTTTTTAGCGACATCTTGAGGGTGACAGGGTCGTTTACACCGACCTTAACTTTGACCACCTAGTCAATTTTATAAGAACAATTTAACCACTTGTGCGGACTTCCTCATGGTCCTTACATAGGCAAAATATCGGGTGAGCATCGAACTCGTGTACACTCCGTTGTACAAGCCAAGCGCTCTAACCTATCGCCTACCGTGCCCACATTTTAACGATTAGCTGTCGGTTGTAGAAACAGGATGCCAAGTTGGATTACCAAGACCATTCAGTTATAACCCTGTATGCTATATTAGGTTATTTGACGTATGTAGCTTTTACGTGGAAAAATTGAACTTATAGAATCACAAAGATCTCAGATTGTCACCTAAGTTAGTTTGCTTGTTGTTTTAGTAATAATGTTACAATTCTATATAATTTTGTTTTCTATGTAAAAAATTCTCTTAAATGTTATGCTTCATATTTACATCTTCATTTTGTGAGTTTTTTTAAATAAGCGGAACATTTTGTGCTTACCGATCTGTCTTTTGTAGCCTATGATGGAAATAATATTATTATAAGCCTGTGGGCCTATAATGTTACTGTGGAATGGTTTCAGTAAAACAAATGAATTGAATTCATAATGAAACACGTCAAGTAGAAAGCTAAGTCAGATGTGAACGGCTCTATAGCCATCATACACCGTAAAATACCGAATGTAATGCACTCATAAAACACCTTTAAAATGAACGTTGAGGGTATAATAATATTCGTGACGCTCTCTGATATGCTACTAATATTTCTACTGATATTTCTACTTTAGTTTTGCCCTTGTGTAGACATTTTGTTGTTAGGGTGTAATATGTGAATGCGTTATAAGTTTGTTATTTCGAAGCCATTTGTATATACTATGCTAACATTGCTTGTTTGTAATGATTGATTACCTATGTAAACATTTCTAACAAAACTAAGAATTTCATGTCAAAATAACATATATAATAAAATTTAATAACCATTACACTTAAATTAAAAATTAAAAGTGAAAGATTAAGAATCTCAGGTCAAATTACAATACTCTTTTCTATTCATATCTATAACATATGTTAAAGAACTGTCGTTTTCAATGTATGCCTATGCATGTATTTTAATTATGATGTCTGGTTGCATTGAATGAAAAAAGTTTGAATATTAAAATATAAATTTCATATAATAATTTCAGGTTTTGTAAACTTCATAATTATAGGTTTTGTAAACTTGAAACCAATGCTGTTATATCATTGAATCGCAGGATTGGAAATCTCGTGTACATTATTGCTGTTTATCAGGAATCTTTTCATTTTACATTAAAAACATTTATGTGTGATAATTGCTGCAAAACAGTGTAAAAGTTTCCTGAAAGACCATCTTACAGTATGTTATCTTATGCAAGTAACATTGACTTTAGTATCTGAATTATAATATTATGCTGATAAACAATGAATATTAGTGACATTGTAAAGTACTGTTTAGATGCCTTTAACTCTATCAATTTTGTTTCAACTGTATAATTGTGCATAATTTTGAATTGTCGTCAATGGCCTTTGATGTCACATGATGACCTTAAACCATGGAATAAAAAATATGCAATAATTTACACTTTGTGGCCATAATTATGTTGTCGTTAAACTCTAGAACTACTGCAGCAAATAAACTGTTGAATAATACACCTTTGATCAGGTGTCTCACCTATCTAGCATATAAATGTATGTATTGAGACATTACATTCTGTGCTAATTTAACTCCGCCACGGTCCATACTCTGGCAGTGCCACCAGTCCAAAGCCTGGGTGAAGGAGGAGGGCGACGCTAATTGTCTTTGTTATCACACAGTGTCGTTAAACTAAAACTACTGCTAATAACGTGAAAACAATTGGTATAATGTAGTATTAAGTTATGATGTCGGGGCCGCTAGATGTCGCTAAACGTTGAATAGAACCAAATTAGACACCTTTAAATCTAATTTTCCGTCGCTATGTAATCTTCATTTTCTTCATAGTGTCATGGTCACACTAGTATAAGGGTTTAATATGAAGATAGTAAGAAAAAGGAACTGACGAAGTGGAAGGGAGAAATATTACTGAACGAAAGAATTAGAGAAGATGTAGAGGATTTGGATAACCGAATTGTGATAACGGATATATATATAGTACATACGGCAACCACGTCAGGGTGCATTTTCCCTTATTTTAGGGTAGCTAAATTTTACACCAATATCGGCTGACGACTTCAGCGCCATCTCTGAGGTCGATGGATCTGAGCGCGCTGTGTGTAGTAAGTAATTGCCTGAGTTGGCAACAACCTCAGAGCTGAGAAGTCTTAGCGACTCAGAAAAGAAAGTAAGAATAGACAACTAGAAAGCAGACAATCAGGTGAAATTGGAGAACTGCTTAGGTCAACCTGGGTCCGAGATAGTTTGTGGTCTAGTGGCTAGCGTGCTAAACTGACAACTGGGAAGTCGGGGTTCTGCCAAAGAGATTTCTGTTACACCTGCACCTGCGCCCCCTAGCCAGCTCGGCTATTATGAGTACACTGACCGTAACTGTCGATGGAAAGATGAGACGGCGAGGGTGTTATTATTATATTATTAGGCAACAACATGTTGAAGCATGTTGTTTCCCTACCTGGTGAACAATTCTAAATTTAGTTCAAAATGAGGTCTAAAATAGCATTTGAGAGAATTATTAATTTTTTAGTACATTGTTGGCCGCCATCTCGAAAGGTAACATTCCCACACTATTGCCACTGCGATAGTTCCATTCCTCGACTCTGAAAATATATATAATTTGATGCTTCATTTTTCATTGTAGCCTACCAAATAGCTCAGATATACATATTTCTCTTTTTACGGACATATTGGCCGCCATCTTGGATAGTACTATTCCCACACTATAATTGCTAATAACTCAATATCCGGCAGCGATTGACGGCTATTGTATAAGATCGATGCATCTTATTAGAGGTGTCTATTGTCAATAACAAACCTTTATTAGAAAAACAATAACATACTGCAAAATTCCGAAGGGAACGCGACGGTATTTTATAAAATGTTTTAGCGGCATTTTGGCACACACCTCAAAAACTGTTCCCTGTCCCTGTTGTATTATAGGCCTTAATCGTAATCTCGAAGTTTCTACAGCGCCCAAGTAACGTTCTTATGATTCAATATCCGCAGCGATTGACGGCTATTGTTATACAATAGCCGTCAATCGAATTAGATCGATTCGTCTAATTGGAGGTGTCTATTGTCACCCGATCTTCCATCTGACATCACAACTGTACATGTTTTTATTTTACAACCAAGCATGCCGTGGTTGCTATAGAACAGAAGATCAGAGACCCATTTCAACTGGGGCGGAGTTTTTGAACCCTAGGTCTCTGGGTTACCAGACCGGCACCATAACCACAAGACAATCAATTATACAATGGCACACAGGAGCAACTTGGGACACTCGACCCCCTCCCTATAAATTCACACCGAAATATTTTTGACTCACATGGCACCAAGACAAACCGTATTGGTGGCAACTTTTCCCCTTGCACAAATGTTCTAGGTTTCGCATTATTATTTGTTTGCCTCCACCATCTAATGGCCAACCATCAATCGCTGGCGTTGAGCAATTGTGAGTGGATAACTTGCTCAAGGCCCCTCCACAGTAACCGCCTGATGGCACTGAGTAATCGTGTGAGGAGGATTGCTCAAGGTACCTATACAGAGTGGAACTGTAACAAGTATGATCGAATGCAAACGCTCAACCCACTTCTAATATCCAATGTTTTACGGCATCATAAGGCAGCTCACGTTGTGGAGGTAATAATAAGCGTTGCTCTCCTCCGTTATCTGGACTTGGAACTGGCACCACTCGATCGCACGAAGTGGCGGAGTTCGAACACTGATAGGTTAACAAACGTTTAACGAAATCTTACAACAAAGACCATTGACGTCGGACAAAAATTGGAAGTAATCTACCTAATCAAGGCTACAGACAAACCTATGTAGTAGCATGAAGCCAAATATTAAAGGTGTATAATTTGAGCGTATTACACTGTAACTGTTCGGCGACATCCTTGTGACATGAAAGGCCGTCGACGTCAACTCTAATTTTCATGACCTTTTCTCGCCGTTTATATGTGCAAGAAAGCTGTTATAGCACAAATGTGTATGTGTTTATTTAACGACGCCTTCGTAGCAAGAGCGATGGGCGTTGCTGAGAAAGAATCTAGGATCTTTAACTAATAATATTCGTAGAAAGCCTTATTTATACAGTGTCCATACAATCCTCGTATCAGGTTCCTACAAGGTCTTTTGGATAGTTGCTGTTTAACGACACTGTGTCACAATAAAGAAACCGGAGCAACAGAAGTTGAAAATTAATATTAACCATTATACTGGACAATATTGGCAGAATACAATGATCGCAGAATGCTTACAGGCATGAAGGTGGCGATGGGAATGGTGATGGTGTCGGGGATGATGATGTTGTTGTTGTTGTTGTTGTTGATGATGATGATGATGATGATGATGATGATGATGATGATGATGATGATGATGATGATGATGATGATGATAATGACGATGGTGATGGTGATGACGATGGTGATGGTGATGACGATGATGATGACGATAATGATGACAAAGACGACGACATGATGATTAAGATGGTGATGATGATGGTGATGGTGATGACGATGCTGATGATGGTGGTGATGATGGTGGTGATGATGATGATGATGACGATAATGATGACAAAGACGATGACATGATGATTCAGATAGCGATGATGATGGTGATACTGATGGCGATGCTGATGATGATGATGGTGATGTTGTTGATGATGATAATGATGATGATGACGATGATGTTGATGATTATGTTTTTCCAATGTTTAACATTCTTAAGGCTAAGATAAACCTTGAATATTTGCATGAGATTTGCTATTCCAACTAGCAACCAAAAGATAATGACAGCAATATATAGTACTATGTAAGCCGTATTTAAAGGTGTCTAAAGAGATCATAAAATTTATGTAGTATTCAGTGTTTAGCGACATCTTGCGGGTGACAGGGTCGTTGACATCGACCTTTATTTGACCACATAATATATTATCGTCGGTTGTATAAGAGTAATTTATCCGCTGGTGCGGACTTCCTCAGGGAACTTACCTTCACATTTCAGATTCACAATTCGGTGTGACCTTGCGCGCGTTACAAATTTATTTATCGTATCGTATCGTATATAAGTATTTGTAAAGCGCCTCTCGTAGGGTGAACCGTTCAGAAGCGCTCCCAGTGTGCTAAGCCCCGCGAAAATAAACAGGTTTTGAGAAAAGCGAAGGAGGAAGAGAGACTGCCAGAGAGAATTTTAGAGCGAACAGAAAGAGAAAGAGCATTCCAAAGAGAGGGACAATAATAATAAAAATATTAATAATACATAGGAAAAATGTCGGTTGAACATCTAACCCGCAAACTATTCGTTGTGCAAGCGAGGAGCTCTAACCAATCGGATACCGTGTCTACATTTCCATGTTTAGAAACTGAATGCTAGGAACACTGCGTGTTTCTAAGTGCCTGGCGAATATAAACCTATTTTTCTGCCTTAGATCAGCATGGGATGTTATGTTTTTTGGGCTATGTAAATTTTCGTGGATATGAATTGAACTTTTAAAATTATATAAAGCACGCATTCTTACCTATTTGAGCACAATATTCAATTAGTCAGTTAGTTTGTTTGTTGTTTTGGTATTAATGCTCTAATTGCAGGTCGAGTGGAACAACACGCTCAAGATTGGATCAAAGATACTCAGTTCCAAAGATCACCCAGCGGCAGAGGTCATGCGAGATCACTGGTCAAATACAAATATTGCAAGCTGTCTGTTCTGTTAGTAGTTAACTAGTTAAGATTTCAATTGCATAACATGTAAATGTACAGCGCAGTGCGTTTGTCAGGCGCTTAATTAAAGAATAAATATTATTATTATTATTATTATTATTATACTGTCGTGCATCCTCTGCTAAACAGAGCTCCATGTTTAAAAGAACTGAACACTCTTTCATCATTTGAATCACCACTTTAATCAGTCAACAGCTCCGTCGCCTATTACAATATTAAATTCATTAATCGCGGATCCACAGTTTAACGGCAGCT
This sequence comes from Aporrectodea caliginosa, assembly GCA_020284085.1. Lineage (NCBI taxonomy): Eukaryota > Metazoa > Annelida > Clitellata > Crassiclitellata > Lumbricidae > Aporrectodea > Aporrectodea caliginosa. The sequence continues at coordinate 9,919 of JACEVL010000122.1, read as the reverse complement.
TATGACAACATAGGCCGTTTCCGCCGACAAAGATTAGTTTTGGCATATTACAGCTCTTGAGTAAATCGCCAATCGTGTTCCATCATATATAGCATCCACTTATACCTTTTTAGAGGTGTCTAAAGGAAATAGCTCTTAGAAATCGCCCATTGTGTCCCATTCTTATATAACATCGATTGACACCATTTAAAGGTGTCCAACAGAAGCGCTGAGAAAATCGACAACCGTGTGACATGTTGCTCAAGAAACTATCGTGGATCTACATAGATTGTGGCGCTTAATAAATGTCCTGATTTAAGGAGTGAAGGTCTTCTTTAACGTTGACCCCATTATCCGTCGTACATAAGGAGTCAGTGAGTGCTCCTCCTCCTCCTCCTCCTTCTCTCTCCTCCTCCCTCCTCCTCCTCCTCCTCCTCCTCCTCTCCTCCTCCTCCTCCCCTTCTCCTGGAATGGCACTCCTCAATCGTAGCATGCGTCGGAATGCGGCCGAGAGTTACTTGGAGACCTTGGAAAAGGATGCGTAGAGGAGGATTGGGTTGAGGACGGCGGAGGAGGAGGAGTTCAGGTGGCTGAGGATGACCGAGGCCGAGGTAACGACGACGCATGGTAGACATGATGTGGGACCTCCTCCTCCGAACACCGTCACCATGCAGTGTGTCTGGATGTGGATCACTGCGGATGGGCGTAAATGACAAACATAATTATATGATGCTACGTAGAAAGTCAATTTAAAAGGTGTCGAAGAGAGACCATAACAATTAGCATTCACTGTGACATCGTGGGGGTGACAGATCTTAACTTGTCCAACTATCATCGGTTGTATAAGAGTAATTTAACTGTCTTTATACAGGACCGGAAACTCCTTACAGAACGTCGTGTTACCAGTTTTTGGAGTATAATCAGGGTGGGGTGGGGTCTTAGCTACCTTAACCATCACTCACCATTTCAAGATTTATGTAGCTGTAATGAAAAACTGGTCCTCTGTTGGCCACAAAAAGTTAATCTTTATACGGGAAAAACAATTCAAATAACGTTGGGTTTGCACTGTTAACTTTTGTAACATATAATTTACTTAAACAGTGCTTTTAATATCTTTAATGGAAATTAGATGACTGTGTTAGGTGGACTTTCACATTTTGGTGTAGCCTTTCGTTGCCTCAACATATTGCTTGAATTAACTGGTATAGTGATTGCTGTGTGCACGTGTTCAGCGACCTCTTACGTCTTCTAGTAGGCCTAGGCGAAGAACGCAAATTGCAGTAGTAGCCTAAGTTTCCATTGTTTAATGAGATCTTGCGGCTGCCAGGTTCGTTGACGTCGATTTAACCTTTTCAGCAATTGAATTATTGCAATTCGTTTGTGTTTTGCCAAGTTTTATGTCATTTTGTGATATGAAAGACCGTTGACGACAATTCGTAAATGCATAAGTTTCGCAAATGAGAATGGATAGCATTCTTTGTGATTGGATCCACAGTTTAGGCCGTTTTCGCCGACAAAGATTATTTTTGGCATATTACAAGTCTCCATTGAAGGTATCATATTAAAGGTGTCTAAGTTGTTTAAGTAATACTTTTCAGTGCTTAAAGACTATTACCTAGCCGAACATGAACTTCAATTCCTTTTTTTTATTTATACCAACGTTTAACGTCGTCTTATGACATCAAAGGCCGTTGACGACAATACAGGAAAGATACAATTCAATTATTACAAGAAACTTATAGCATCCGAATGACACCATCAAATGTGTCAAACAGAGCTTTACAATTTCACTATATTCAATATTTTGTAACATAAGGTAGTTCATCTTATTCTGTCTATGATTTCTATATTCTGACAAAAGATTCCATGCAAATTAAACAATGTTATGTAACTATGCAGCAATTGATCCATATAAACAATTTACTAAGTACTCTTTTAAACTGTTCATTTATCTAACATACTATACATGTAATACAAATTCATTCAATAGCACACACGCACTACAACCGCCCAAAGCACAGCCTCAATACATTAAAATTATAATCACAGATCTCTTATTATAACACATTACTGAATATTATGCAACATAGTAGCTATTGTAATACAGTAACCAAACCAAATCATATCTTATATTGAGGAACCAAAGTTGAATAACAATAATATAGTAATAACAGAAATTCATTTACCAATAGGTAATATTTAAAATTTTCTCACATCAGTTCTTATTATTTTGACATAACATATTCAAAAATCAACAGTTGATAAGAAGTAGTTTATGAAAATTTCAATAATCTGCATTGCAACACAGTACTGAAGTATTATGCAAACATAATATCTACCGTGATATAATAACGAAACCACACCATATGTAATATGTATTACTGAAAAACCAAAGTTGAATAATAATAATAATATGGTAACCAGCATTGCAACCAACATTGCAACACAGTACATACATGTAATTGCATAATAACAATGTATTAGTAAAAGAGTAATTAAATATTTACAGATTTGAGTAAGATATAAAACTATTTGCATAAAACAAAAACACACACTAAAACATCCATTTACAAAATTTTACCTTTATTAATTATTTTAACTAAACCTATACACTTCATTCTGAAATAAATTTACCGTCAAAAGGGTTTTAACGGAAACTTCATGTTTATATAATTGACATTTATTTCTCAATACCTCTGAAATATCTTCTTTTTTACAATCAAGTAAGAGGTGATGCATTGTCTCCTTGACCTTACAAGTATCACATAGACCATCATCATGCCTTTTTATAATGAACAGCCTTTGATTAGTATTGGCTACTCCTAGACGTAGTCTAGAAATTTGAACTTCCTTATGTCTAAAAGGTTCTAAATATTTAATATCTGTACTAACAATTGGACACATAGATTTATAAAAATGACCTCTATTATCACCACTATATTCTATTTGCCATTTATTTATTATATAAAGTTTTATTAAAGTATAAATTTCCTGAAGTTCAAGATAATTAATAGAATTTATGTGATCAATTGTAAGAGCCTCTTTAGCCAAAGTATCTGCTCTATCATTGCCTGCCACATCAATGTGACTTGGGATCCAAATAAATCTTATTTGGTTAGAATTTAATTTGCTAATGTGATATAGTAAATCGTTTAATAAAGTAGGTCTAGATTGACAGTAAGACCTCTTTATTGATGTAAGAACACTCAATGAATCAGAGAAAATCGCAAACTTACATTTATTATAACATTCACTATTTAATATCCATAGAACAGTTTCAATAATTGCAGTCAACTCGGCTGCATATATAGTTGATTTATTACACAATCTAAATTTCTTATCTACATTTAAACTCGGTACTGTGAAAGCAGCAGCAACAAGATCATCTACTTTTGACCCATCAGTATAGATATGTATATAAGAGTCATATTTAGAAATTAATTCTAAGGCACACTGTTTTAGAAATTCAGGATTATCAGTTTTCTTATTAATAGATTTCTTCAGAGTTAAATCAACTTCTATTTCTTTGTTACACCAAGGAGGAGTAGAAGGGAAGGATGGGCCAATAAATGATGTATTAAGTGTAGAAAAGAATTCAGAGGTACTAGTATAGGTTGAATGTTCCTTACTATCAGATGTCCTAAAAACATTTGTCCAGTGGTTTTCCATGACTCTAGTAAGGGGGTGAAATTTACTACCCAAAATTTTAGCTCCAAATTTTATTGAATTTTGGAGTCGTCTTAAATGAAGTGGTAATTCCCCACATTCATTTTGAAGTGCTGCTGCTGCAGTACCTTTGGGTGATCCACAACATAATCTAAGTGCTTCTGTTTGGATACAGGAAAGTTTATCCAGGTATGATTTACAAGCTGAAGAATATGCAACATCACCATAATCTAAAATAGACCTGATTAGTGCTCTATATATGGTTAGAAGAGTTTTCTTACAAGCTCCCCATCCATAGCCACTAATGGCTCTTATAAGATTTAACCTTTTTTTACATTTTTCAATTATATAATCAATGTGTGGCTTCCAAGTCAATTTGCTATCGAAAATGACTCCTAAGAATTTTACTTTATTTTCCATTTTAATTTGTTTTTGATCAATCTTTATAGTAATCCTTGCTAAATTATTTCTTTTGGAAAAGAGGACTCCAGTCGTTTTATTAATGGATATTTTGAAACCATTTTCATTACACCAATTCTGTATTAAATTTATTGATGATTGAATTTTATTTTCTAATGTTTTAATATTTCTCTGTCCAAAGTAAATAGCACTATCATCAGCAAAAAGGGACATTTCTACACCATCCACACCTGTGGGAATATCATTTATCATTATTAGAAATAAAATAGGAGAAATTATTGACCCTTGCGGAGTACCATTCTGTTGTATAAATTTATCTGAAAGTTCTGCCCCTACCTTAACCTGAAAAGTTCTATTAGACAGAAAGTTTTCAACCCAGTTAAATGTATTACCGCCTATTCCCAATTTTTGAAATTTTTTCAAAAGCGTAGGAACATGCAACATATCATAAGCTCTTTCAAAGTCAATAAAAATAGCTAGAACATGTTCTTTATTTCTAAGTTTTTTAAGAATAGTATCCTGAAGTTTAAGAATTTGATCCATTGTACTTTTGTATTTTCGAAAGCCAGATTGGTTTTTTGAAATTAGATTATTTTTTCCAAAAACCATTGAAGACGTTTATTAACCATTGACTCCATTACCTTGCATAAAGTAGAAGTAAGTGATATCGGTCGATAAGATTCTGGATTTGAGGCTTCTTTGTTAGGTTTCAATAATGGTAGAATAATAGCATGATGCCAATCACTAGGCAATTTTCCTTCTTCCCAGATTTCATTATAAAATAATAATAGAATTTTAAGAGCATTTTTGTGAAGATGTTTCAACAATTCATAAGGTATTTTGTCATCACCTGGTGACTTATTATTTTTAGCTGATCTAATAGCTTGTTTCAATTCACCAATATCAAACTTCTCATTTAAGATTTCCATTTCATGAACATTAATATTGTCACTCTTGTGAGGGTTATTTTGCAAATTATTATCTTTTATATAATTTAAAAATTTATCAGTGTAATTCTGGGTATTACTAGTATTCTCATAGGTTTTAGCTAAAACATTTGCTTTTTCCAAGTTTGTTTCTGCTACTAATCCACTATAAGTCAAAGTAGGAATAGAACTATAGGTTGCAATGCCATTCATTTTTCTTGCCCAACTCCAAACAGAACCCAATTTTGTTTGATTTGTTAGCTCAGAGCAATATGCTTGCCAACAGGTTCTTGCTTCTGTTTTAAGGGTCTGTTTAACAACGGCCTCTTGCTTTTTATATTCTAAATAATCACTTAATTCTCTTGTTTTAATCATTTTATTCCTATACTGATTTCTCTTATAAATAGCTTCATTACACTTATCGTTCCAGTAAGGTAAAGGTTTAAATTTCTTATTTTTATGCTTTCTATTTTTTAGATTATTACTAGGTATTGATTGGTTCGCTATAGAGGTAATGCAATTTACCAAATTATTGAAAGTATTATCGCAATCCTTCTCAACCAAAATACCTTCTGTTAATGAAAATTTACTTATTTCCTTATACTTTTTCCAATCTGCCTTTTTTAATTTCCAGAGATGCATGCTTAAGTTATATTCTAATATGACTTCTTCATTGACGGTAGTAACAGTAGCATAATGATCGGACCCCATGTTGCTGTTAATCACATTATGCCTAGCATTTAGAGCAACATCTTGTGAACTTATGCTTAAATCTATAACAGAATGGGTATTTGATTGGTTTGATGTAATATGAGTAGCTTGACCTGTATTAAGTACTACTAAATTATTTTCAATTAATATTTCTTCTATAATTTTACCTCTAAAATTTGTTTCAGAACAACCCCATAGTTTATTATGAGCATTGAGATCTCCAACAAGAATTGATCTTCTATGTGGAAATATTTTTTGAATATCCTCTTTTTTAAATTTATATGAAGGTGTGATATATGAATTAAAAATCTTTAAATGGCCATTTAAAGTATTAATTTCAATACCTTGAATTTCAATGTTTGGAATTTCTACAACATCTAATACATTAAAATTTAGCCCCACTTTTATGTAAATAGCCAAACCTCCCCTTTCATTACTTAAGCAATCCTTACGTATAATATTGTAACCATCCAATTTTGGTGACTGAATTTGATCTTTTAAAAAGGTCTCCTCCACACATATTACATCCGGTGGAATGCACGTTTTTAAGATATAATTTTTAAGTTGATCCTTATTACCACGCAAACCACGATAAGAATGGTTCTTATATAAAATGGTCAATGACCATAAAGGTGGAAGTAGTTAATGTAATAAGAATCTACTGTTTTTTTTAAATCTTATTTGTTTAGTTTTACCAGTCTTTGTATCATAAATTGCTATATTTCCTTGGATCAAAAGGATTTCTTTTATGCCGGCTCTGGCAAATTATTGTAGAAGAGGGTGCAAAATGTTTGATCAGTAGTTCGTCTGTTTCTATGTTACTCAATTTCATCGTAGTACCTTTATGTATCACTTGATTTTCTCTTGTATTTTCGATGAATTCTTTAATTTCTGTAGTCCTGGGAACAACACAGGTTGTCCATCTATAATCGACCCACGAACATTCTTGTGTGGGCTCTCTCTCTCTCTCTCTCTCTCTCTCTCTCTCTCTCTCTCTCTCTCTCTCTCTCTCTCTCTCTCTCTCTCTCTCTCTCTCTCTCTCTCTCTCTCTCTCTCTCTCTCTCTCTCTCTCTCTCTCTCTCTCTCTCTCTCTCTCTCTCTCTCTCTCTCTCTCTCTCTCTCTCTCTCTCTCTCTCTCTCTCCGGGCATCTGGTATGCGTATCGAGCTTCTGTCTTACGTCGACTGCTATAGGCCGAGCGCACAAGTCAACCCCAATTTGGGAGGGTTTAATTTGTCCGTGGATCCGCGTCTGATAACTCTCTAGACAATCACTCTTACTTGACGCAACGCTCGTAAATAAGCTGGTGCCCTGCGCTCAGTTAGTAAATAGTTAATTGCTGTTTAAGAACTCGGTGTCATGACAAATATGATTAACCTCCTCCTCATTGTTCCAGGGGTGGAACTGGCACTGCCGAGTAATATTTACATAAAATATTTACAATGTTTAGATTTTTCTATACTATTTATAAGATTATGTAATCTTCGTAGTAACTGTTCTACTTGCTTACTTTAAGTTAAGTTAATTCATCGGATACGACTAACAAAATATACTGATTAGATTGAATTGGATCCACATTTTAACGGCAGCTTATGACAACATAGGCGGTTGCCGCCCACAAAGATTAGTTTTGGCATATTACAGAATATTTAGGACTTCATTTTTATGTCAAAAGAAGAAGAGGAAGACGAAGAGGAAGAGGCGAAGGATTAGGAAGAGGAGAGGAGGTAGAGGTAGGAAAAACGAGACGATGAACATGAGACAGAGGGAGATGAGGGAAAAAGAGAGAAGAGAGGAAGACGAGTATGAGGAAGAGGAAGAGGAAGAAGAGGAAAGGAGGAGGAGGTAGAGAAAGATGCGGAGGAGAAGGACGAGTAGGAGTTGGAATAAGTGAATAAGGAAGGAAGATGAGGTGGAAGAGGACGAGGGAAAAGAATAGTTTGTGGGAGAGGAACGAGGTTAAATGTGGAGGAAGGAGAGTTTGGGGACGTCAGAAATACAGGTGGAGAAGTGTGACAAATGTGTCAAATACGAGGTCTTAAATATCTGAGAAGAAGATAAAGCCAGTGTTTAATGTTCTTCAGGCTCAAATCGACCTTGAAAATTTGTATAGGATTATTAAAAACTAATAGCGATCGCGCATGAATGACAATTATATATAGCGGACGCTTTCTTCACGTTCTCTGCCCTCAGGCAGGTTCATATGTCCAACGACGCCATTTTTCTCTGTTCTCTGCTTCTCTTTTCAGTCCGCTGTATCCCTCCTCTGCCAACATCCAGTCCAGTAGCATTGTTCTTGGCCTACCTCTCATCTTTTTCCCCTCCATTCTTCCCTCAATGATGTCTCTTAGTAGGGTGTCGCTCCTTAAGATGTGTCCTATCCATTTCTTCTGCCGCTCCCGTATAGTGCCTATCAGTGATCTTCTTTCTTCCACCAGCTGTAAGATTTCCTCATTCGTTCTTCGCTCCACCCAGCTGATTTTCTCCATTCTGCGCCATATCCACATCTCAAAGGCCTCCAGTCGTTTTATGTCTTCTTGCCTCATTGTCCATGTCTCAGAGCCGTATAGGACAACACTCCACACTAGTGTCTTTACCATTCTCTTCTTCAACTTCCTGTTTAGACCGCCTCTGAGGAGCTCCCCTCTTTTGTAGAATGCATCTTTTCCCATAGCTATTCTTCTTTTCACTTCCACATGGCACCTTGCATCCTCTGTAACCACACTTCCCAGATAGCAGAACTTCTTCACCTGTTCTATTTCTTCCCCATTTAATGTGATGTTTATTGTTTCTACCCCTCTCTTACTCATCTTCATGACCTTTGTTTTCTTTATGTTTATTTTCATGTCATAGTCCATTGATATGCTGTTTAAGCGGTCCATCATTAGTTGTAGACCTTCCTGACTGCCTGCCATCATCGCTTGATCGTCTGCAAATCTCAATGCTTTCACCATTTTCCCACCCACTTTTACCCCCTCTTCCAGTTCCTCCAACGTTTCTCTAACAATTTCTTCTATGTAGATGTTGAATAGAATTGGTGATAGTGGGCATCCTTGCCTCACTCCTCTTCCTATTTTTCCGGGTTCTGAGTATTCTCCATCGATTCTTATCTTTACTCTTTGTCCCATGTATAGATTGCCTATCAGTCTTCTTTCTCTCCAGTCCACTCCTATTCGTCTCAGTATTCTTATCAATTTCTTCCAGTCCACTCTGTCAAAAGCTTTTTCATAGTCAACGAAACAGATGTATATGTCCTGTCCATGCTGTATGCTTCTTTCCGCTATTACTCTTAGCGCTGCCACTGCATCTCTTGTCCCTCTTCCCTTCCTGAACCCATATTGTTCTTCTCCTAAGCAATTATCCATTTCCGCTTTGGTCTGCAATCTTTTTGTTATTACTCTTAGTAGTATCTTTGATGCGTGGGTAAGGAGGCTTATAGTGCGATGGTCTTCGCAGTTTATTGCATTCGGTTTCTTCTGTATTGGTATAACTATGGTCTGAAGAAAGTCCTCTGGCCATACTCCTGTATTATATATGTCCTGGAGTGAAAATTTTTTTTCCCGAATTTGAAATTCCGTTAGCGATCAAAAGTTGCGTATGGTATCACAGAATTGCTACAAAAAATTTGAAATTTTTATGTTGACGTCTTCTGCCCTCTACCGGACGATTTTAGGACGCCATATTGATTTTCAGTACTGTCAGGCAATTTAGCCTGCAATATTTCATGTTTACGTCAACCAAAGTGATAGAATTCCATCATCGTGACGTGACCTAAACTATTATGTATTCTTAGTAGTATTCGTAGTATTCTTTAAATACATTCTGATAGAATTTCATTTTCTTAGCAAACTGTAGAAGCAAAATGGCTGAGAGTCGCTTAAGACTTAAGAGAAAAGTGAGCATCTGTCCAATATTTGGAGTTGCAAAGCGAATGAAACTAGATGTCTTACCAACTATTCGAGATCTTCTTGAGGACTACCAATGGGTAAGGCGTGATTTACGTAAACACCCAGTTAAAGAGCCCGAAGCATTCGAAATTGTCAGTGTTCTAGTAAAAAAAGTGAAAGAAATTTGGACACGGGCCTCTGTCCCGACTGTTACGATAGATCGAATCACTAAACTTGTGCGAATCCATCATGATCAGTATCTAAAGTTAATCCGATACCCCGCATGTAAAAGAAGTGCCAACTACGAGCAGAAGGTCGCAAAATTCAGAGA